>PVIH01005574.1:87408-122272 GCA_004025045.1 Sigmodon hispidus
GTGAGTGCATGTGTATGTGTGTGAGTGCATGTGTATGTGTGTGAGTGCATGTGTATGTATGTGAGTGCATGTATATGTGTGTGAGTGCATGTGCATGTGTGTGAGTGCATGTGTATGTATGTGAGTGCAGGTATATGTGTGTGAGTGCATGTGTATGTATGTGAGTGCATGTATATGTGTGTGAGTGCATGTGTATGTGTGTGAGTGCATGTGTATGTATGTGAGTGCAGGTATATGTGTGTGAGTGCATGTATATGTGTGTTGGGAAGGGAGAGGTAAAGTGATAGAACTTTCTTATGAAAGTAAGGAAAATAATACAAAAAAGAAAATTTCTGTCATTTGAAAATCTCACTTAAAATTGAGCTCTCTGTGAGCCTAGAGAGTTGAGAGCCAGCTCTGTGGGAAATTGTGGCATGCAGTGCTGTCACACAGAATATACCAAATTTACATTTTTTTAAATATAAGAGAGACAGGTTTAGAGGTGCTGCAAAAATATTCATTATTGGGAGAAGACATTCTTTACTGAATGGGACTCCTGTTGGATTTACAGTCTATGTAGCCAAACCCTTCACTCACTAAATCATAAAAAGTTACAGGAAAAAATTGCAGTCTCAATCTCACCCTGAACTCTAATCTCCATGTGTTCTGGATTTCCTTTAGCTATAGGTAGGAAATGTCTTCCAAGCTCTCCACCATGAGCAGCAGAAAATATGTATTAATAACAAATTAGCCTAAGCTAGCCACTCAAGGGAGAAGCCCAGGAATTAACATTAGTCAGTTTTTTTTTCATTTGTTGTGATAGAAGAAATGTAGGGAAGTGAAGACTTGAGATGACCTTCTCAGAAGTTTCTGGCTCACAATGGGGGATACTTAGAAGAGCGGTTGGCAGCAGGGTGGAGTGTAGCTTGTTTATACAGAGGCAGCCATGAAGCCCAGAGAGTGGAAACAGAACCACTGGAGAGTAGAGCATTAAAGCTCCATCTTCACAAAGCCCTACAGTCTTCAAAATGAGGCCTCAGCTTGGAGACTAAGCATTCAGTTCATTATCATGGTTGGAGAGTTCGACTTTCAGGGAGGGAAGATGTCATACCCAAGTCAAGAAGTGCTGGACGAGGAATCTGAGAGCCCTCGGTATTTATTGTTCTAATTTGGGAATAGGAGAGGGGTTGGAAATGGAAGCAAGCTTTGCAAATCCTGGCCTGCATGGAGAAAGCTTGTAGCAAAAGACCCTGGGTTCTAGGGCTTGACCCAGGCACTCAGTTCAGGTATCCAGCAGAGCACCTCCCCATGAGAGCAAGGAACTAAAAGTCTAAAAGTCTGTCCCAGGAAACAGAGTGACCCAGCCCAGATAGCCGTAATCAACTCAGATAAGACATAATGGTCTGGTCGAACCTGTGATTAAAATACCAGAAGTTCCAAGCAGAATAGCGTTGACCAACACCCAGTTGTAAAAGCCCCCTAACCAGCTGGTCTTAAGGCAACCCCAAGACCACTGTGAGCAACCTTACGATTATAGTGTGACCTTTAAAGTGACCAATCATGTGTTGCCCCTGTTGCTATGGTGATATTATGATCTTAGCCTTTAAAAGAGATATGAGATTGCCCCTCCCTTGCTACTCCCTTGCTTCCCAAGGCAGGGAGGTAGCCCGTCTGCAGATGTAATAAACCTCATGTTATTTTACATCAACGGCCTGGAGTCTGGGTTCTTGGGGCCCCCCCTTCCCGAGGATAGTACCCTGAGTCTGGGGTCTATCAGTAGTCCCTTGGATCTTAATGTGTGTATGCTGTCCATGATTCCACAGTACCCCAGGCTTTACCTGGTATTTTGATGACTATGTAGTAACCATGGAAGTACCTTTTATAATTCACATTTCCCTAGTTAGAAAACTTTAGCAATTGATAATACACAATACTCATAAGAATGATGAAACAAGAGACACAGCATATGCGTAAATTTGTTAAGTGGTGCTGTTGAGAAACAGAATCACAGATATAGGATAAGGTAGAAGAGTTCTTCTGTTTTGCCCAGTGGAGCTGGGGACTGATCACACTTTATTCCAAGCCTCCTGACTCCATCTTTACCACCCAAGAGTGCAAGTGCATGCCCCCTCCTCAGCTTTAAGCAGTCATGTACCCAGAAATAAAAAAAAAATGCCCATTGGGTCTGATACTCCAATGTCATTAGCAGAGCAAATTTCCACAACAAAGCAAAAGATAATATGAACTGTTATAGACTGCCAGAAAGATTGTGAATGGACATGACTGTTTTAGAGACAAACTCAGTGTTTTGGTTTGTTTTCTCTTGCTGTGGTAAAAACCATGACTAAAAACAACTTGGGAAGAAAAGGGGTTATTTCACCTTATAAGCTGAAATAAAATGAAAAGAAGTCAGAGTAGGAAATAGAGGCATGAACATGGAGGCAGGAAATGACTTTCTCAGTTGGCTTACTTTTTACAATACAGGGCCTCATTTCCCACAAGGATAGCATCATTGACAATGAACTATGCCCTCATCCATCAATTATTAATCAATAAAGTACTCCCATTGAATAGCCTTCAGGCCAGTTTTATGAAAGCATTTTTTTTCAACTGAAGTTCTGGATTCCAAGATGACCCTAGTTTATGTCAAGTTGATGAACCCTAACTGCTGCAATTGGAAAAATAAAATAGACTTGAAGATGCATAATCTTATGGCCGAATAGATTTGCTTCTAAGTGTTTTCTCAGAAACACACACACAAACACACATACAGAGATGTGCACATAGCAGCACTTATAGGAGTATTCACTATTGGTAGTGTTTAAAAGTGGTTCCTAAAATTAGAACAAACCTATGATTATTCACAGACTCACTTTTCTTTGATGTACATAATGTGTGCTCTTATATCCCTGTGTATATGTATACATATGTTCTAAGTCAAACATATTCTAGGCAATACAAAGCTATGAGTGAGACAAATGTTAAAATTTGATTGTCATTTATGTTTTTATATAATCAAGGATTATTAAAAGGAATCAGATAAATGCAGGATTTTAGAAAGCAAACATGTCGGGAAGTAAGATACAGAAGCATCAAGTTTGAAGACATTAAAAGTGGAGGACAACATCTATATATTTTACTCAGTCTGTAAATCCTCTTTTTTTCCAGATCATCTTTCAGGCAGATAGTGGCTAGAGATATATGTGAAAATAAGTAAAAAAGGACCACTAGGATTCATTTTGGCATTAAGGTGAAGACAGTGATACACCCCCAAATAGACCCTGATAGAAGAATGAACTTGAATCTAATGAAACCCATGTATGCAAGAGGTATCCAGAGATAAGAAGATAGGTAAAATAAAAATAATCAAAAAGAAATATAATTTATTCATGGAAGCAAGGAATTATTTGGGAAGGCATTTATGTCAGCTCAATAAGCAATACAAGATACATCAAAGTGTCATCTGAACCTAAATAATTATGAGAATTGATCCAGAATGCCAATAATAATTGACATTTAATAAATACTTAACATCTATTAACTTTTGGTACTGATTTATTTATTTAATTGTTCATAAGAAATTAATTTTTCCAGGACATTTTTAACAGGAGCATTAGTACTCTTGACTTGTAGATGATGAGTTAAATGGCCTGACTAAACAGCAAATACAAATGGGTTTTATTTTTCTGTAGGTCTGAAGTGCTATTAAGAGAACTAGCTTTTTTCTTGGCAAAGAAGAAAATAATAAAAAGTTAAATATTTAAATAATCACTATTTGGATAAAAACTTTCTTGTTTCCTCTGGGTTATGTATAGAGCCCATCAATTTAGCTTATACTTATGGAAGAGAGATTGAATTTTTAAAACATAAAAGTAAATTTAGAATCCAAAACAGCGTTTTCAGAGTGAGAACTTTGAGAATGGACACATTTCTGAATCTCTTCCTTTGAATGTACTTTCCTGAAGATTAAAGACTTTTCAAGGAATGCTTGAAAGAGAAACATCCCTCTCTGACCTACAGTTCTCAATGTGGGACAGCAAAGATGAGATTGGATGGGCCTACATTCATATGCTCATCTCAAGAAATTGGTAGCAACTGTCCCGTAAATAGATCTATGATTTTTAATAGTATTAGGATCACACCAGCTGAGGAAGAACTTTAGAAATATATTTAGCTCTCTTGAAGGATGAGTCTGATCCTTTGAAACAGAACTCAATTAGGTTCTGGCAGTAAATAATCCCTTCTGTCACAGATCTCTCTCAACTACCTCTTCACACCTTTTTCATGGGTAGATTTTGTCCAAACCACATCTCCTGTTTCTTCAATGTTCTTCTCTTTATTTGTTTATGGTTTCTCTTTTTAGGATATAACAAACAGCAAGAGATCTGCTACCCAGGCAACCAGGCATCATTGTTTTCTGGTCCATTTTAGCTGGAACTCCTCAGTGCTTAGATGGATTCCTGAAGTGCTCTTGATTCATTTCAATCTTCATCAAACAAAAAATAATGAAGACTATTTCTTTTCTGTCCAACACACTGATGTTATTTCATCAATCTTAGCACATTTTTCATAGCTTCTAATATTGCTTGTTTTTATTTTCAATTTCAATATCAAATATAGTGAAATATAATGCATTAAAATGGAAAATCTCTACTGAATCTCACATGATTTATCAGACTTAACACATCTAATTGTGTTATCAGTTTGCTACTTCAACTAAAACTTTAATGCATTATATTCATATTTTCTCCTAATTTGAAATAATTTATTGCTTTAATGTTGCAACTCTTCATTTTGTATTTGCAAACATACCATGAACAATCTTTAACAGATTATATCTTAATAATTTAGAATAGCAGATTCAGAGAGATCAGAGGTCTAGAATTAGTTAATCTGCTTACTCCTTTAGTAATATAGAAAGAATATATACTTACCTTCCTCAAGGATTACATTAGTCAAAACCATACAGAATCAGAATCATTAATCAATCTAACAGTCTCTGATTATATTTCTGACTATAAATTAGAAGCAAATTCATATTATATACCTTGAGAGAAGGCATCAAGATAAGTGAATTCTTGCATACTTTATACTAGACAAGACCAGTAGGATCACAAAGTGAATACAAAACAAGACACTTTGTGGTTGCTCTGCTCTTGTCTAGAATGAGGTCACATGAATCTTGAAAGTATTCCCAAGATGTTCATCCAAGGCATATTTTGATTGTAACTACATGGGAAACCTTTAAATAATGGAAAGGTATGCGTGCGTGCGTGCGTGCGTGCGTGCGTGCGTGCGTGCGTGTGTGTGTGTGTGTGTGTGTGTGTGTGTGTGTGTGTGTGTTTGCTGTTAGTGAATCTTGATTTTTCAGTATGGGCCTTGATAAAGAGAAAGATTTCTGATACATTTTTGGTTTCAGGATCTGATTGTTGTATATATACTGAACAAAAAGAAGAAAATGAGCTGAGTATTTCAGCCTCAGTTCCCTTTAATTTATAACTGTAGATGTGATTCACCTAGTTACCTCAGCTTCCTGACACCATGATTCCCCTGCTGTGCTGGACTATACCTTAGAACTGTGAACCATGAACTTGAAATGAAGGCTTTCTTCTTGAAGTTTTTATTTTCCAGATATTTTTTGAGTTTATATTTTATTTATTTAAAAAGTTTTTTTTTCAATGTATACCACTGCTCCCCTCCTTTTCCTCCCCCCAGTCCCTCCCAGTCCTCCCTCAGCTTCCCCTCGCCCCATCCCTCATCCATTCCCCAAGGAGGGCAAGGAGTCCCAAGGTGGGTCAGTTCAGTCTGGCATGTCCAGTTGAGGTAGGTTCATTCCCTCATACCAGTATTAAGACTGGGTTCATCCCACTATTGAGACTGGGTTCAGTGTTCCTCTGTAGGGAATGGGCTCTGAGATGTCAGATATTTTCTAACAGCATGGAGAAACATAGTTAAGAGACATTATAAGTCGTTTCCTGTCTTGCTTCTTATTTCTGTTTCACAGTAACAATCCACTTTTGTCATGCACTTCCATGATGTAGTGTGTCCTCTCAAAGTGTGAGCTACAATAAATCCTTCCCTTTTTAAGGTGCTTCTGTCAGGTGCTCTTTCACAGTAGTAAAAAGAATGACTAACACACTCACTTGTCCCTGACATCACTTGTACGGAAAGTAAAAATGTTTTCAAAGATGAACACTATCATGGCAAGTGTAGTGGAACTATGTTCTGGTACCCTGCAAATAATTGTCCCGCCTACTGGTTTAATAAAAACAGTGATTGCCTGAAGGCAGACAGGAAGTATGTATGGGGCTACTAGACTAAGAAAACTCTGGGAGCAGGCAGAGCAGAGCAGAGATGCTAGAGAGAAGCCAGAGAGACATCACTGTGGTGATATGTTACATATTTAATAAAACCTGAAATATCTGAGAGATTAATACACAGTCAAAACCTAGGCAGACAGCTCAGGAAATTCTTCAGCTTTAGACATAGCTCAGGAAGTTCGTCAGCTTTGAGTGACTAGGCAGATATAGCTCAGGAAGTTCTTCAGCTTTGAATACAAGGGCCAAAGAGCTGGGCTTCAATAGCATACACTTGGGAAAAGTCTGGGAGTGGTGACCTATGATTTTAATCTCATAACTCCAGAGACAGAACTTTCTCTGTTTCCATGAGTTCAAGGCTAGCTGTAAAATAGAGTAGTTCCTGTCTTTAATCCTAACCTGGATGAGATACAGTTGGAGAGAAAGGTTTTAAGACCTTGTATAGGAAACCAGCAGAGGCAGAAGTGACCAGGAGTGAGGCTGAAGAAGTTGGAAGATAGGTTGGTGAGAACTGACTGTGGTTTTTCCTCTCTCTGATATTTCAGCCTTTCCCCAATATTTGGCTCTGAGTATCTTTCCTTACAATCTGAACTCATGCAACACACCACGATGAGATTCCAGCAGAAGCAGAGGAAAGAATTTGAAATGCTGCTCTGAGAAAAGGTACCAAGCCTCATGGCTGAACAAGATAAGAATCATGGGTTAGTTTAAGAATAAAGAGTTAGCAAGTTATCTGCCTGGGCCCTAGGTCAATCAGCATAAAATTAATATAAGTATCTGTGTGTTTCTGTGGGACTGTGGGTCAGATCCTTAGGGCTAGGCTAAAAAGTCAGTCCAGAAACCTATTACTACAGACAAGCCTAAATATTCAGTAGCCATAGAAACAATAGTTAGCAAAACTATTTTAAACCTGGTTGATTAATGCATTATAATTCTACAACCTCAGCATACATCACCATTAGAACTAGGACTGGTGTTATGAACCTTTCATTGGGAAACAAACTTCTTTAAGCCATATTTTTAGAAGTCACTCAAAGAAGAATAGTAACTTCCAATATATGTCCAATTTATAATAGTCTCATCTGAGGAGGTGAGGTTCCAGAATAACCTTTAAGTTACACAACCTTGTACAAAACTCCAAATCCTTAAACATCATTCTTCCCTAAGTGAAAGACACTTCAGAGGTCTGCTTTGCTAGCTGACATTACAGATGAATGAGCACAACACATAAGTAAGTCCAATAAAGAGCTGTGTGTTTTTATTATAAGTTGTTATACTGGATTTTGATCATAGAAGTTAAAAATAGATGATCACAAAATTTCTGAGGACCTTTGGTTTTTCTCATGCAGAAATTTCAGTTTCCCCTTAATAATAATTTGAATCACAAACTGCTACATTGGAGTCTTATCAGTGATCTCTTTTTGTTAGTCTGGGACTTGTAGCCAAGAACACATGCATTCTATAATAACTTTGAGGTTATGTTATACGTTTCAATTTGAAGATGCATCTTGATGTAAATTCATCTCTCTCCTCAATAATATGCTTATTTGTCATTCATTTCAAGTGAAGAATATTGTGTTTTATTGGAGTTGTCTTACAATATAAAGGTATAATACCTTTGTGTCCACATATGTGAATATGATTTAAATAACAGCTTGGGTTGTTTGACCTGTTTGTTTCAACTGCTTGTAGAAGGGTATGCCTCCATAAGAAGAATGAAGTCATGACTTGATTGATCTACAGTGTATATTGCCATTTCAGAGAAGATAATCGCTTAGTTTGACACATAGTCCCTAGTCCTTTATACTTATATTATTAGCTGCACTGCACAGCCCTGAACTGTTTGATTAATACTGAACATTTCCATAAGCACACACTTGACCCAGAGTGAAGAACATTTCCTTGTGTGCCATAAGTGTGTCCACAATCTTCTTCTGAATGAACAGTGGTTTTGCTTATCTTCGCATAAGCTAAATTTATGTTCAAGTTGAATGATAATAGCTATTATGCAAAACTTTTCCTTTGTTGAAATTTAGGTGGCTTTCAGAATACATGGGGAGCAGAAAATAAAAAATTCAATATTCAGCATTTTTTGCTGACTTGATAAACTGCTAACTCCAAGAAGACTTCAGAAGAGGATCTTGTCTACTCCTGTTGGACAGGGGGAAGCTAGAATTCCTTCATTGTCTTTTTATTTACCCATTTTCTCTCAGCTCTTCAGCCCCTTATTACTTTTTCTCTTATGTTTTGGATTCTAATAAAGGGACAAGATTACCACATTGTAAAGATCTTCCAACATCTAACTCAGAAAGACATACATAAGAGCATTTAAATCTTAGTCTAGAAAAGTTGTGGGCTATGGTTAGTCTTGTTTCTAAAACTAAATATATATAAGGATCATCCATAAAATTTGGAATTTTATTTTAAATAGAGTGCTTGTAAGTTGTTTACTAAATTGTTATCCTTTAGAAAACTTGTTAAAAGTAGTAGCAAAGAGAAAATATACATTAGAATTTAAATGATCTAAAGGGGAATATTTTTTAAATAGCCTTAAAAGGGCAATAAAATATATAACATAGGATGTGTTATATAAAAACTATTTAAGAAGACTTTCTGAAGAGTAGATTAAAAAAAAATCCAAAATAGTCAAATAAAGATGAATCAATAGTATTATGAATGCAGACTTTGTGAATCACTCAAGCAGGATTTGGAGTGGACATAGCACTTTAAAGTAATGACTGCTTTTTGTTTCTTTTCATTTATCATCTCATATTTGCACAAGTGGACTCTATCAGAAAAGCATAATGAAACATGGGTTTCAAATACAGCTTAGTGATATAGGGATGCCCTCCCATTCACAAGGCCTGGATTTGATCTCCAACACCACTAAAAGAAAAATAAAAGGTTTATTTTATTGTAACATCCTCATCCAGAATACTCTTAATGTATGACAGACTTATACACATGAGTTACACATCCTATCTTATATATTTTTATTGCCCTTTCAAGGCTATTTCATAAATATTCCCCTCTACATGATTTAATAATTATACATTTTGCCTTTCTTTTTCCTTCTTTCAAACCCTCCCACATACTCATTTTTGCTCTTCTTCACTTTCATAGCTTCTCTTTTCACTAATTTTTTGTATATTGATACACATATATTCCTAAATATAACCAGTTCAGTTTGTATAATGTTCCTTTTATGTATCTTTTCATTTTGGGAATTACTACTAAAAATTGTCCAAAATCTTTCTGATAATTGCTTATTGATGCTTATCAAGGCATAAATATATCATCTGCATTATACATATGTATATATATATATGGAGGTTAAATAATTGACAATAATCCCTGAATTTTCATGTAAAGATATTGAGGAAGTAAAGATGAATATATACAAATGCAGGTCATCAGTGGCTTTTCTGAGATTACCACACATTTCCAGTGTTTTACACTCTTGTGGAAATGCCACCCCACAGTCCATGAGTTACACATGCCCAAGAACAGCTACCAATGTAGTGTAAACAAAACAACTTAATATATTATGAGAGGTTATTTTTGTAACTCAGTTTTTAATTCTTGAGTGTGAATTTTGTTGATGAAGTCATATAATACCAAATGTTAGACATTTCTGCTACAGCTAAAACAACATAACATTCCCATGAGCAGCTGCTGACTGTATATTTTGCCTTGACCCAGTATATGAGGTTTATTGTATTCTTTTTTTTAAGTAATTTTAGTTCTAATATGAATTACTAATTGTCATCATATATTATTACATTTAAATCTGAAAACACATGCAAACAATCTATTGCTAATCAAAACTAGACAATGTCTTTGTCACTCATTTGTCTATCTATGAAATACCTACCCCATTGTTTCCTCAGTCTGAGAACTCTCTTATCACTACCTAACAGATCTTATGCTTCCATAGTTCAAGAAGAGATACTGGCAATAGGAAACATGTCCACAATGTAAAATACTGATAGAGAAGTTTTTCCAAAAGATGTGCTCCTTAGTGCATTTGTAACCAAAACCTAGTCAGACATAGGACCCTTTACTAATGGGCTTTATATAATTTATTCCTGTTGCTGTTCTGAATATATGCTAATAAATCCATATTATTTCTGAAAACATTCTATTCTCAAAACTCATGGTACTCACAGTAACTAAAATGAGGCTGTTAAACTTTATAGTGATTGCTAGTGTTGCAGTGTCAAATTACGCTCCTGCAAATGCTATAACACTATTGGTGAATATATTTAACTTTGTCCCTGAATACAAAATTTACATTTTTTCATCAGTTCCAAAGTCTTTAAAAATGGAAAGGCCCTGTAGCAAATATAAGTTTCCAACAACCAAGATCTTTTCTGAGGCCAACTGTAAATAGTCAGTCAGTGGGAGTCTAACAGTTAAAATCTCATCATAAGAACGCCATCACACCACTTGAAGATTAGTAAGTGGAAGCTATTTTCTACATATCTGAAATCACTATCATTATAACTGCATACATACTTTTTACTCATTATGGTTTGTGTCACATTTGATCTTTTGACAAAGAATAAACATAGAATTAGCAGTTCTGCAAACGTAGAGTGTGGTATAACTTTTACTCCTAAATTGTCACTTTTAGTATGTGTTACACATGTTTAAATGAATTTTTTTCTCCTCGGTACTTTATTTTCTAGTCATAGGTTATCTTTATTATTTACAACTCAGGATTCAATGAGCTAACAACAGAAACAGAGAAAAATAGTGCTTATCACCTTGCAGGTAACACACTGTGAATGAAACCTCATTAAACACTAGTAACTCTTTACATAGATGATGATGTCCTGATGAATAAATTTTGGTTTATTATGAGATTATGTACTGACAATGTCATTTTTGTTCAAAGAATTGTGATTTCGCACTATGTTCCATGCAGTTGACTTACCCACTATCATAATGCAGTAGTATAATATACTGAAATACTGGTCATTTGTCCCCATGGTCCAGGAGTCAGGATGCTCCACACCATGAGAATATTGTATTGTGTAGCACTAACCTAGACAAAGTAAACATTCAAAGCATGGTTTCTTCTAGATGCAAGTCAATTCCCTTTTTAAAAAATATCATTGAAAAATTGAAAGATCATGCGTGGAAATACTGCACAAAGGTCTCTCCTACATCTTTGGCTAAAGGAAGAATACAATGGAAGACTAAGGATCAAAATATAAAGTCACTACAATGCTGATAAAAGGAAATAGGTTTTAGTCCTGGAAACCAATATTCATTCTAACTCATTTTAAATCTGCCTTTATCAATCAATGACAATATCATGCTTATAGAAAAAGTAATTTGCAGAAATGGTTACAATATAATAAGCCAATCTACCAACCAATGTGCACCCTACTGAAAACTGACAATCAGACTCATTCCATATCATTTGTGAAAGTCAAACAATTAAAGACAGGCTCAGTGTATTAACAAGTGTCTAGAAGAAAGACTTCTAGAGATGATTTTA
This sequence comes from Sigmodon hispidus, assembly GCA_004025045.1. Lineage (NCBI taxonomy): Eukaryota > Metazoa > Chordata > Mammalia > Rodentia > Cricetidae > Sigmodon > Sigmodon hispidus. The sequence continues at coordinate 99,214 of PVIH01005574.1, forward strand.
CCCTCTCAGCATTCTGAAGGTCTCCTAGAACCCTGTGCCTTTTAGACTTATCATAATAAAAATATGCACTTAGCAGCATTGTGCATACTTTGTATCTGTCTTATACTGAAAAAGCCATAAGGTGTACTTAAAGCAATGCAGTCCAGAAGTATGGACTAACAGATACACAAGGATGGGTTGTTATTTTGATCCATGACTTGCTCATTTATTTAGTTGCTGTTTATTAATTCATTTTATGTAAACTAGTGTGCTAAGATCTTAATGCTTCAAGATGTTTGATCTGAAGTGATTCAATTTCATGGAAATTAATGGATAAAAGAACTCACTCCGTAATATCTAAAATAGTACCTGTGAATTTTTTTTCTGACTTTGCACTTAGGAAAGTTCAGTATATTCTATTATAATTTTATATGGAATTTTCTTTATGTCCTATATATTATACTTCTTTTGATATTGATCTTAATTATATCCATAAATTAAAGTAATCCTTTAGCATTAAATTTCTACCTAGAGATTGGTGTTATTTGGTTGGGTAAATATTTCTTAGGTTCTGTATAGGCTTAAGATATAAATATTTTATCTTTCTAATGATGTTTTAAACTTGATATGGTCACGAATTTTCTCTTTACAGCCCATAATTCATCACAAATTGGAAAATCATGTCTCCCCATGCTTTGAGTTGGTAATATAATCTCCCTAAATATCATTTGAGATTCATATTAGTAAGAACCAATGAGTCCAGCTTGGAATCTTTGTGACTGAAAAGAGGTAGGAACATCAGAAAATTAATATTCTGGCTCCAAGTGTTATTGGATTGTAGATCAACAATTCACCAGAGACTCACTAAATGTTCATCATGGGAAGTAGGTAAACTGAGCAGATAGAAATACCAAACGATATGTTATAGATAGATGTCTGAATGAGCAAAAATCCCAGCAACCTCATCACTTAATGGCTTTTTATTTCTATGCATAAAATGTTAAATTACCTTATTTCCAACTGCCTCAAGTAAATCAGCTTTTTTGAGAAAGCTTATTTGTATTTTGATGAGTCTTCTAGGAATCAGCCTTTGGTACTGAGTATTTCCTAAGGCCTGATTAGGGCTGTTCTAGATGATGGTTGTTTATTTATCAATGAATAGCTTGTCATTCCCATCATATCAATAAAATTTATTGAGGTAAATATGTTTCCAGGTAGACTTATCTTTGTGATAATGCTCTTGTACACTGTTAAGATTTGTCACTTGTATTGGTTTAATGAAACACTGATTGGCCAGTAGACAGGTAGAAAGTAAAGGCAAGGCCAACATGCTAGGAGAATTCTGGGAAGAGCAAAGGCAGAAAAGCAACTGCTGAGGAAGCAAGATGAGAATGCTGGACTGAGAAAAGGTACTAAGCTAGGTGGCTAAACATAGATAATAATTATGGGTTAATTTGAATGTAAGAGCAAGTTAGTAATAAGCTTGAGCTACTAGCTGATCATTTATATGTAGTATTAAGCCTCCGGGTCAATTATTTGGGAAGCAGCTGACATGTATTTGAGGGTTTCTGGAAGGACAGAAACTTCTGACTATAGACTTACAATTCAAAAATATACTGTTGCTATACATCTCTTATTTCAGACCAAAATATACAATTCAAAAATATACTGTTGCTATACATCTCTTATCTCAGACCAAAATATATCCCCATAGATCTAAAATACTTTGTAAACAATCAATGTGGCATGCTTATATAACATAGTATAATTCAAAAACTTTTTTTTTCTGAAAGTTCTTTATATTCACACAAAATCTTTATAAACTGGGTATGTCATGTGTTAATACTTATCTGCAGATGAGGAACCTGATGCTTGAAAAATTACTGAATAATAAATATAGCAAAAAGAAAGCCATATTGGTAATCCAAATTCTTCATACAAACACTATTTAAGCAATAGCAACCTGAAGCCCTAGATTATTTCATTATCTTCTGGATCTTTCTTTCCTGTGGTATGTAACACTGACTGTAATGACATTACACTTCAAAGTACTTTGGAAAGTGTAATTTCAGTCTTGGTTCCAGACAGGAAGAAATTTATTCTGGCTTGGAAATAACTTATATAGTAAATGAATCATTTATAACTCTCAGAGGGTATTTGAATATAGGTTGAAATGAAAGCTAAAATATTACTACTGGTAAAATTTCAATGAATAACATATTATTATAGGAGGTGTATAATATCAAATTTTTTGCCCAGCCTTTTAGGCCTAGCCCCAAGGTTCAGACCCTCTCACAACCATGCTGTCTTTTAATCCCAAATAATCACACAAAGGATTATATTAATTTCATGCTGATCACCCTATGGCTCAGTCATAAACTTGCTAACTCTTAATTCTTAAACTAATTCATGATTAGCTAAATGTCTTAGGACCATTTCTCAGAGCAGCATCCTGGTCTCCTTTCCTCTGCATCTGCTGGTGTTTCTCGCTGACTCTGCCTCTTCCCAGAGTTTTCTTAGACTGGTAGCTCTGCCCATACTTCCTGTCTGCCTCTGGCCAATCAGCATTTTATTAAACCTGTAGGAAAGAAAATACTTAAAATATACCAGAATATAATCCAACAGCATTTATTAAAAGAAAGAACCCAAAATCAAATTTACTTTGTATAACTTTTTCATCATTATCAATAACAACTTGTAACCAACACTGTAAACAAAGACAAATATCTATTATCCATACTTTGGGAATGTGGGCATAGTTCTCTAGGCTACTTCCTGGTGATTGGGGGCACTAGCAATCCCATGGAACCAGACAGCTTTATGGTGAAAGCCACTCACAAGCAAAGTCAGAAGATGGACAGGATTATTGACAGGTGATGGGAAAATGTGATGGATCACTCAATTGTAAATACTATAGTATAGATTTAAGAGCAGGGGACTTGACATCAAATTGCTGGAGTTTGTAATTGCTGAGGCACTGGTATAACTGGTTTTCTATTTGTTGATAAAGATAATAGTAGACCCAATCTCATAGAAATCTTAAGTCATAGGCTAGAGAGATGGCTCAGACATTAAGGTTAGGCTCACTACCAAAAATATAAAAAAATCTTAAGTCATAATAAATGTGCATAACAATATCTCCAAGTAAAATAACACCTATAGTTGGAAACCATTATGAAAAATTTGTACTGTTTGTTTAAGAAATTGTCAGGATCTATGGGAATGTTTGGAGTCACAGTATATAGTGACCACATGATTTTAATGTTAAAATAAAGAACTGCCACCCATAATTGGGGAACTATTGAAAACTAATGGCTTCTGGGAGAGAAAAAATTAGTGTTCTTTAAGAGTTTGAGCCTGGTAAGTCCTTTACATTCTGCCCCCATACCCATGAGTAAATAGGCATCACAAATTGGACTTGGTATATTATTCGATAAAAAGAAAACAGTTTGGCTTTCTTCAGGCCAACAATATCACTATAATAAAATAATTTTGGCTTCAGTTAGTATTGTTAACCTCAAAAATATTTTAAAGGAATTTAAATTGTATAGAGTGGGAGAAGTTTAGAATTTTACAAAGCAATAAGAGAATTCTTTAAAAGGGATTAATAGTATAAAAATTATAATTCCATGCATGAAAAGTAAAACCAATTGAATAAATACTGGAAGGGATTTGTGGTTAAGTAGGACAGTGAATACCACTTACCTTAAGTACAAAAATAGCTCACACAAATGGAAAGCAGCATACTGACTAATAACACTACAGAAACCCTTAAGGGAAAGATAAAAAAAAAAAAAAAGGACCAAAGACCTGAAAAGAAGAACTAAAAATGCAGAGAGTGAATAAAGGTGCTAATTGAGTTTACTACCTCTAGCGTTGCCACAGGCCTCCTTTTCTTCTGAATCTACTGACTCTGCAGAGTCACCTTTTATAAACCCATTTTAATCTTCCTCATACCAGCTGGGTAATGGTTCTGAGTGATCTGAGACCTAGGGCTATGGTACTCAGCAACCACTATTAGTTATTTCATAATGGATTTTTGTTCTCTGTAAGGGAACTTGCCTTTACATACAAATGTCCATTTTTGAATCTGAGAATTCAGTTTGAAAACCCTATTTAAAGAGCTTTTACTAGCAGAAGTATACTTCTAATAAGACATGGTGAGCTTGCGCAAAGGTATAGCCTTCTGAGTTCCCAGAACCACACTGAGGGAAGAGGTTTGAGAAAGAGACCACATATGACTTTTGTCCCAAGCAGTCATCTACACTCTCTATTTTTGATTAATATAGTTTCTGATAACTATCTTCTCAAATCATGACAATTCATCTTCTGCAAAGTCAGAAACCTCTGGTAAGTTTGAGTTGTCTAATATCCTTTGAGGCACAGATATCAATCAGTCTTCTATTGTGCTTCTCTTAGAGGATTTAATTATTTTCTTGGCTATCACTTTTATCATTTGTCACTCAATTACCCCCAAATTTAATGTATTAAAGCCACAGTTTATAATTATTTTATGTGTATTGATGGGGGCTTACCCGGATGGCCTTTGTCTGAGTCTCTTGTGGAACTTTAGAATTAGTGGTTGACAATGATGGTATATGCAGACTCCGGTGGGATGGATGTGAGAGTTGAATCTCTCAGTTGCCTTGAATCTCTGTTCTGCTCTGAGTGGCTTCTCCCTTCAAAGAATGGCATCTGCTCTTATATAGTCAGCCAGCCAAGAGAGGGCATCCCTAGAGAAACCTTTCTGAGAGTTCAAAAAGGTGTCACCTTCTACTGTAGTCTCCAAAGGACAAAACATCAACTGAATTCTGTTGGTCCCAAGTAAGCAAGGCCACACCAGATTTAAGAGGAGGGAAATTAGACTTTACTCTTAAGCAGGCATGTGCAGCTAGAGAAAGGGCTGCTTGTATTGTTCCTCAGAGGATGTGTGCCACACTGGCATTCATATCTTCCTTTTATTTCTCTCTAATTTGTTTTGTGTAAAGGCAACACTTGTCACATACTTAGCTTCCCATCCATCCTTCTCTTTCCCCATGTTTCATTGGAATTGTTCTAAAATGCAAGAATGCTATGGTTAACTGCTCCAGGGGATTCTAAGTTCTTTCCCAATTTTCTTATCAAAGTGATTGATATAAACCTATGCTGGGGATTTTTTTTTCTTTGTGAAGAAGGAGGGTGGTTTGGTGCAAATAAGAAATTCGATTGCAATCTTCTGCTTCTATGTAGAACATTCTCCTTTGCATCTCTCTTTGGGGATCTCATGCTTTGAATTTTTTCTTTGTATTTTCAGGTCCCAAGCTAGACTAGAGAGAACCAGATTCTGTACTTAGCAGCAGTTCTTGGTCTCATTTTAGAAGTCTAAAAACAAACCAATATTCTATGGTGTGAGATGTCTTTCTCTATGCTGTGAATATAACTGGTTAATAAAGGGACTGTTTTGGCCAATGCAAGGCATCTTAACAGCAGGTGGGAATTTTGAGCATAGATAAAGGGGAAGAATGGTAGAGTCAGAGAGACACAAGATCCAGATGTCCAAGAAGCAAGATGTAAACAAGTAGGTAAGCCATGAGCCACATGGCAAGACAGATTAATAAAAATGGGTTGGGTTAAGATGTGGGAGCTAGTGAGCAATAAACCTGAACCATAGGTCAAACAGCATGTAATTAATATAAGCCTTTCTGTGATTATTTTGGAGCAAGCAGCTGTTGGTAGTTGATTTGGGACTGCTGGTCTGGATCTTGGGGTTATTTTGGGCCAGAAACTAATTTCTACAGTTCTATACAAAGAATAAGAGAACTTATATAGATTTATAGACAGGGCCACCTTAGTGTCTGCAGCCCCAGACGAGTTTCATTTTTAGGGTTCTTGCTCATATCATTAAGTTGGTTTTAACATATATTTTTAAATAAATGGATGTATTTAAGAATTATTAATTAAATACTGGCATTGCTTACTGTCTAATAAGTATACAAAACTTAATTTGTTTTTATATCCAGGTGCTGCCTTTCTTTGTATATATGGAAACCACAACTTTATGTTCTTAATTGTCAACACACTCTTCTGAGATAGTTTCACATCTACTTTTATGAAGGAAATTATAGTATTGAAATTATCATTCATGAGGCCTTGGTGGTTTACAACTTGTTTATATGTTATCTCCTTCTCTTTGTAGTTTCCTATATTATTCATATAATGATGGTTACACAAATGTCTAATATTTTTCATTATCCGTAGTCCTGATCTTGAGTAATGGCTTCCAAGGACTTATGTGACTTATGATGTTTATTAGTAATGTTGACAGATGCAAATGTTAATAAAAATATTCTAAAAAGAATAAATTATTATGATATTTATGATCATATTATATAAAGTTTCAAAATCTTTGATACAAAGGTTGACTCATACATCTTTAAGCTACATCTTCTCTTAAGCTCTTTAATCAGTAATCATTGTACATCTGAAAGTATAATCTGGTATAATGTTGACCATGTCTTCCATACACTGCCACCTGAAGGAGAAAGGAAAGGAAACTCTAAGTCCTTTTCAGGGATAAGAAATACAGGCTAGATAGCAGAAAGAATGGCATGGATTTGGTAGTGGATTATGATAGCAAATTAATCTAAAAAAGATAAAGTTTCAATTCAAAAGCACTTATTTACATTATCAAACAGAACCATAAATACTCAGTGGTTAATATGCTAACTCCCCAAGTGACAGCCTGACACAGGGTGTTGAATATATATATCCACTTGGGGTACAACAGAGTATAGGACAATTATTGTTAAACCTATCATTTCAAAGTGACTTGAAGAGGTACATTCTGTAGGAATACAGAAGAATGATTGCCAGCAATAGACACATACAAGAAACTCAAGTGCAAGATTGAGAGTAGATATTTAATAATTCAAAACTCTGAATTAACTAAGTCAGAATTGCCCCAAATTAATATGTTTGCCATGTTGGCACTCAGTCTTAGATGCATCAAGAAAGACATAGCCAAGGGAATCCATCTGTGTCCTTGATTGTCCTTTTGGAGAAAGGTCCTAAAGTGATAAATGTCAGAGATTCAAGTATCTGGTCAACCACATCCGTAGGGTATAGCAATAAAGAACACCCTGATGTGGAGTGACAGAGGCTTGAGTCAATGCTAGTCCTAGCTACTGGGAGTTATTCTGACTAGAAGAAGCTTTTTCAATTTGTACGGGGTTCCTGAGGCATAGCACCTTGAATAGTGGCCTTGCTTCATTGAGTATGAAGAGCATACTCATCCACCACAGTGTTTTGATTTGCCTTTTGTGTTAGGTAAGAAATTCAAACCTCCATTCCAAATCTGTCTTGCCAGATGTTAAATGTAATACCTAACAACAGTGTTCAGCCAACTGATTGAGCAAATGTACAGCCAGCAAGAATTTTTAAAGGGTGACTCATTAAGACCTCTCTGCCTAGAGTGGTGCCTATTTAGCCATGATGCATAGGCTCCAGTCAAAGACTTGTGTTATAGGTAACACAGCAGATTTTTCTGACACTGATTCACACACACACACACACACACACACACACACACACACACACACAAATCAGGTCCATTGTATTTTGGTGGTAATGGTGGGTAAAGGGACCTTGAAGCCTCTGTGGGCATAACATGTGTTTATATTCTCTGAAAATGGTACTGCACTTTGAGTAAGAAATGAGATTTTAGTGTGTTGAGACAGGATACTTATGCAAGGTAGATCAACTACAAGTCAGTAGTGTACAAGTCGTGTACAGCAATTTTACACTATATTCTCTGGAATAATTTTCAGTTTCACAGGGAAAAGTAAAGCTAAGTATAGAGTTATAATGATAAGTACCGGTCCTGAACACTAAAGATCAAGTGGGCCTAAACTATTTTAAGGAGAACCTCAGTTAAAGTACATACCTATAATATTAAATCCAGCATGGTCCTGACATTAAGACATAAAACACATTGATCAATGGAATAAAATTGAGGACTTACATATAAATCCATACTCTTATAGCCATCCAATATTGACAAAGAAACAAAAATTACACACTGAAGACAAGACAAATGGTCCTAGTCAAGTTCCATAACTGTAAGCTGAAGAATGAAATGAAACCCTTATTTCTTGCCCTGCACAAAACCAAACTTCAAATGCATTAAGAATTGCAATATAAGACCTGATACCCTGAATCTGATAAGGATAAGGTACGGAATATGCTTGAACTCATTGGTACAGATTAGGACTGTCTGAAAGGATCTTGGCAGTGCAGGCATACATACCAACAATTGATGACTATAACCACATGAAGCTAAAGGGCTGCTGAACAAGAGACACCATTATTTGGATGAAGAGTGAGAAAAACTCTTCACCAACTGTACATCTAACACAGAGATTATATCTACAAAAAACTCATAAAATGAAATGATGAGTAGAACTAAAGAGAGCCCTCAAAAGATGAAACACAAATGACTGAGAACTGTTTGAAAAGCTATTCAACAACCCTAACCAACGCAAATTAAAATTTATCTGAGCGTTCAACTTACCTTAGTCAGAATGACTGTTGTAAAATGAAATAAGGACAAATACTGATATAAACATGGAGAAAGAGGAGCACTTATTTACTGCTAGTAGAATTGCAAACTGGGACAGCCAATGATGGAAATCATTGTTGATGTTCCTCAAAATTCTGGGAAGATCTACTGCACAATCTAGCTATACCAATCTTGAGCATATACCCAAGAAACTCTATTCCATAATGTAGAGATATCTGCTCATCCATATGCAATGCTGCTTTATTTATAATAACCATGAAATGGAAACAACTTAAATGTCCACCAACTGGCTATCTGATGGTGAAATTGTGGTATATTTACTCAATGAAACCTTACTGAGCTGCTGAAAAATAAAATTGTGAAATTCACAGGTAAATGGATGGAGGTAAAAATAATCATCTGCTTCCATCAGTTACTGGATGAAGGCTCTGTGATGACAGGGTTTTCATCATTCTGTTTACCAGAGTAGGCCAGCTCAGACACCTTCTCCACTATTGCTAGAAGTCTAAGCTGGGGTCATCCTTTGGATTCCTGGGAATTTCCCTAGTACCAGGTTTCTTCCTAACATCATAATGCCTCCCCCATGAAGATAGGTCTTTCATTGCTCTCCCACTTCATCTCCCCCAGCTCAATTATGCAATCCCCTTATGTTCTGATCCCCCACTTTTCCCCTCTACTGCTCCCCATCACCTCCAGTTTAGTGACCAGATCTCATCTATTTCCCTTTCCTATGATGACCTATGCATTCTTCTTATGGTTCTCCTCATTACCTAGCTTCTCTGGAGCCGTGGGTTATAGTCTGGTGTAACACAAAAATTCCTGTTTGCTTATATATTGTCTCTAATGGCTTCATCTTGCAGCAGCCAAGTTGCATAGATGTGTAAGCGTGAGTCCTTCATAGCCCATCAGAAAGCTTCTGTAATGCTGAAACCATTTATTATCTGTTCCTGTAGAGATGGGCTGGCCATCCCCAAATGGCACCAGTTATCAGAAAATACAAATTTTCTGGCATAATCTGTAAGTAGTGATTCAAATTTGATGTTTCAAGAAAACCTATAGGGTTTTGGGACACACTGTAATTAGAAATTATACAGCAAGAGAATTATTTGTTTTTGCACTTACACTAGTAGAAGTATTTGACCCTATAACTAACTGGATCATTCATTTTAAACATTGTATTATGTCTTGAAGCTTATATTTATTTCTCACTCTTTGCGTTTTTGTTTGTTTTATGTCCTCCCATCCTTTGCCCCACATATTATAAAACCAAGTAGGGATCAGGGTATGTCCTGGTAATAATGAAAGCATAGCAGGAGAGATTTAATATTGTCATTTATGTAGACAAAATACATCATCTTAGTGCAAATGTCAATGTTGTCCTTAGCAATCTACAGCCCAAATAGCCACCAGCAAATAACAACTGGGACCCCTATCATTGTGCTCCACTTACTGTGTATTGCTGGTGTCCCATTTCAGTAAATCCTTGCAGTACATTTCAAGCTTAGTCTCTCCTTTTTTTGAAATGTCAATATTGTTTATTGATTCTACACAGAATGTTAACTCACAGAAGGTCAAAACAGAGTATGCATGAACTTTACCATTTGTCAATGTGAGGAGGATACCAAAGACCAGATGATACAGAGCTAATTAATCCACTGGCTGAAGCCCTGACTTCATCCAACTTCCCAGGTTATAAACATCCCAGGTTGGGCACATTTCCGCACACTGGGCAGAAGGGAAGCCCTGCAAAGGGCAACATACACAGTTGTAGGGAGAACACAGAGGGGTACGTTGCTGACAGAGAAGCACAAGTTGAATCTCTTAAAAAGCGAGTTACAAATGAGGAAATGGGAACTCAGAAATACTAATCCGTTTGCTTGATGTTACTGAGCCAGTGAGTAACAAAGTCAAAGCAGAGCTCCACCATTTTACTTTAAAATCTGTTAACAAGCTTCCAACTCACTATGCAAATTTGTCCAAATGCTTTGCTATCTGTAATAAACTTGAGATAAAGAAAGGAGTTGGAGATTCCAGTTCTGACTAACTACAGTCAGTACCAACAGCACACATATATAAGCTCCATGACTGCGTGGAAACTCACCCAATGCTGCCTGTGGCTGTGTCCATAGTGTAAGCAAGATAGATGCCTTATTTCCTCTTGTTCAGTCTCTGTTTTAAACATTATATTAAAATACACAGTTATTTTCAACAAATAAAAATAGAAGCGATGAGTAGAATTATGTATAATTAGTTGGAAGTTTTTGGAAGAGTATGTGTTGGACTCAGACCTGCCACAATTCACCCACCAGGTGAGTTCCTTTATTTTCTCATCTCTTTAGTCATTTTGTACGTTATGGTCTGTCATTCTTTGGATAACATCAGATTGTATTAATCTCATAAGGAAGTGACGTCACTAAAACTATCAAAGATAGAAAGGACTCTGTGCTCTGTGTTGCCGTGTGCTATGTTTAGTAACTGACTTGTTTTTTTAATCTGAGACATTATTTCCTTCTTCCCTTAGTCATTAGCTCTGTTTTTCCTACCCAGTGGGATCAGTTGGTTCTACCAACAAACATTGTCTGTATCTAAGAACTGCAGAAGAATTTGGAGTCCAATGTCTTGTGAAAGTGTGTGTTCTTTTGAGTAGGGATTTTAGCAAATCATCAAATTGTAACATTGGAAACCATGAAAACTGTGCTTATACAGCTCCTGTCATAGCATGGGTAAAATCATACCTTCTTGATGTTTACCACAATAGTCTATTTTAATGTGTCAAAAGGCATGCTAATTCAGAAAAATATTGACTTCAGCATTTGTTCTGGCTCTAAGAAATGCAAGGAGTTAGGGAATCATATTGTTTCTAATCAAAAAACTTAACCATTTGTGTAGATGGTAGATGGCTAAATAAAAATACCTCCCCTCTAAAAAAACTGGAAGACCTTTGAGCAATGGATCCACAGTGGTCATTACAAAATATTTGTCACTGTGGCATAGGAACTGTCATGTCTAAATATTGACCACACTGAGTTGATGTGGGCAAGCATAGGGAAGGCATAGCAACACAATATACCACTAGGTGTGGGCAATTGGTAACCCATGTCTTAATAACATACTTGGGAGCCTGTATGTTAATACAGGCTTAATAACATACTTAGCAACCAGGAACCTCCTACCTCTTGCATTAAAGCTGCATATACACCTATTTTAAACAATGGGCATAAATTATTCCTCTTATGAACCTCTTGAAACATTCTTCCAAATCATATTATAAAAATGAACACAAAACATGTCTATAGATATATCCATTATTAGGAGACAAGTCAACATTGGCTGGTTTAGAAAATGTCTATGGTGATGCATTCTGAATAAAATTTTAAAAAATCTCCTACTTATTGTTTTTTGCTGATACATAGCACATATGATTAAAATCAGATGCATTATGGGGAGAGACATGTTTAGTAGAGAAGAGATCTCTTTTAAAAACGAAAAATGAAGCTATGTGCCTAGTATACAATAAAATGATGACCAAAGAAAATAATTCAGCACTCTGAGTTCTTCACTGAATGGCCTACTGACTGTCTGGGCTGTGTATCTAAATGGCTAGTTTTGTTTTGCTTTTAACAAAACTTTTTAATGCTTTTATTTTTCTGTGCATCTTTTCCAATGATTTTGAACAAGGTCCTAAGGACTTGGCAACACTGAATGAGACAGAGAGGTAGAGAGAGAGAGACGGGGGGGGGGATCACTCGTAACAAGTTAACATATGTTTTCTGTCTAGGAAATTAAGAGATAAGGATGCAATGATAGAGACCTGGTAGTAGCAAATGCTTCTCTAATGTTTCAAAAACTTCCCATTTCTCTACATCAAGTTGTCTGTAAGAATGGTCCCTAGAAACCACTAATATCATCACTTTCAAGTTGCTTTGAAATGTGAATTTCAGTGCGACCTTGGACTCACTGAATCAGAAAACGTGGGGTGGGTACAGCAATCTGCACGTTGATAGACTTCTATGTGATTTCAGTGCATGGCAGTTTTAGAGAACAGTGGTTCCATTTCCATTTCTAATGTGTTTCCCTGTGGAAGGACTGTGCAACCTGTCCAGGAACCACTTCCTGACCAAAACTCTCAAATGAAATTTCCTGACGTTGGTGTTTTATTTGTTGTGATAATCAAACATTTCTAGACCGTTTCTAAATGTCTCTCAGAGACGAATCACTAGCCCAGAATATTAATTTACAAGCATGGCACCTCATTACACACCAAAAAAATCACTGATATCAGTACGTCAAACACAGAGAGCTCTTTTTAAATGAAATGAAAGATACATTTAAATTAAATTTGTGATTTACTAAGCACTTATATGAAAAGTGATAGATTCACATTGATAAAATACACATTTTATTTAAATTTTCCTGTTTTCCCATTAATGGCCCATTCTGTTTCAAACCACAATCTAGTTGCATTTCTTACATCATTGCTAATTTTCAGTTTCTAAATTGCTTTGGTTTTTTATTTTTTATTTTTTTTGTCTGTCTGGCTCATGATAAGGTAATGGCCAGATACCCTTCTCAATAAGCTTAAGATACAGAGTCTCGGAAGAGCATTACAGAGGTTGTATGATCTCATCTTAGATTTGTGACCTCACCATGGCAAGGTAATTCTGATGTAAAAACTAGATCATTTGATTAAAGGGCTGCCACTAATTTTCCTCCTGGTAAAGTAGTTATTTTCTTCTTCTAGGCTCTGTTGGCTAAATTACAGTGCTCTTAATTACAGTCTACACCAAGAGGTATGTCATGCTCTAGAGGAAGAATATAAACAAATTTTTATGTGTAAAAATTGGCAGAAAAATTAATTTTAGGACTTATTTAAAATTTTGTCCCCTATCTTCTCATTCAAAACAATAAATATTGTCTGCAGCAATTGTGGCTGTGACATTCTGGTGGTAATTGTTAATTTTCTAATTAAAATTATCCTCTTCATAAATATTTATCTCTTATTCATTTTGTATCACTGTGAGTTCCTGGGTATTTATTTTAGAGTAACAACTGGATGCTATTATGCTTACAGCATCATTTAAATTGTTCTACTTGGCCACTGTAAGTTTTTTTTAAGATGATGACTATTTCTCTTTATCATAATTTAATCTTTTATTCTATTTTACCTTTCTTTTTCAGCATTCCAATATTTACTGGAATGAAAATTATTTTTGCTTGGTGACTCGAAATAGGAAACAATGTCTTTAAAACACAACAGAATGGATACACATACGAATTCACAAGAACTGTGACATCCTGCACAGGGCCTGCACAGGTACAAGCGAGATGAGTCCCAGATCTGAGATAAAGAAGTGGACATGAGCACCCATGCCTAACCAAGAAGCTATTTGCAATTGGCATCAACTTACAAAGAAATTACTTTTATCCGATGGAATTTCACTGGGTTTACTAACTGCACTTAGGGTAGGCCCTCATGTACAGCAGGAAATGACCAAAACAAAACCAATTAAATGGTATTTTTATAAATTTCTTGTTGCTTTCCTTATATATTGATTATATATTATGGTTTATGATTTTGTAGTTTTGTGAGTATTGGTGTGTGTGTGTGTGTGTGTGTGTGTGTGTGTGTGTGTGTGAGAGAGAGAGAGAGAGAGAGAGAGAGAGAGAGAGAGAGAGAGAGAGAGAGAGAGAATGAGAGTGTTTCTTGGTTATGTTTTTTTCTCTTTGTTTTTTACTTTTCTGTTTGCTTGGTCTTTTTTGGAGGGTTGGTGGTTTCTAAATAGTAAAAGGAAGTGCATAAAGTTGGGTTGGTAGAAAAATAGTGAGGATCTGGAAGGTGCTTGGTGATAGGAAACTCATGAACACACTGTATTGTATTTTAAAATTCAATAAAAATACATAGTTATCAAATATACATAAATAAATAAAACCTTTAATAAAGGCATCATTTAAAATTTCACTGAAAACTGATAGTTTAATAATAGATATATAAGTTAATAGCTTTGATCAACAATAAAAGAATGGTTCATGGATATATTAAGAGTTTGCTACATAAGGATAAGGACTTTATATCCCCAGAAGAAATGTAAAGTTGAAGGCAGTGATATATGCTTGTAACCCAGTGTTTCTTCTATAGGAAAGGAAGAAAGCCCCTGGTGCCCCAGACATCTTATTGTTTGCAGAACATCAGTAAATAAAAAGGCTTGTTTTAAACACAGTCAAAGAAGAGAATCAACAACCAACTCTGAGGTTACAGTCTGATTGTCATGTACCAGCTATATACAATGTATGGCCCTGTGTTCATGCACAGAGACATGCACATACACATATGTAAAAATAAGAATAAAAATTATTGTCCAGGCTCATCCTGTGTTTAATTTCTTTTATTCCAGGAGTCAGATAGTATGTAAGGAGTCATGGCTCTATTTACCACATAGTGGTATAGCATATCACTACTTGGATAGGGTGTGCACATTACTATTGAGTGATGCTAGGCTGTCTTTATATTGGTAAAGCTAGGAAATATATATAATTCAGGACAAGTTAATTTGCATCTACTGTCTATCTGGTACAGTGATACCATCTTTTTCACTTATTGGTAATTTGGGTTTTTTTTTCTGACAATGAAGAATCTGAGTTTTGTGATTCATATCTTCTTGTATTTAGCTCTGCTACAGCACATTCAGAATTACAAAACTATACCTCACTGAAAGGTCAATCTCAAAATAGACTAAAGAATTAGTGTATATGTTTTATCTTTAACTTTTCACAATCCAGTTGTGAAACTATTTTGCAGAGTTGCTTAGGTCGGCTCATTTTTTCCCTACCACTCTCTACAATGAGACAATACCATGCATATGTAATACAGTAAATTCACTTATCATAGTATGTATTTGATCCTTGGATCCCCTCATATTCTAGAGGATGTGTTATTAATTTCCATATAATTAAGTTTTCTCTTTGTTGTATATTGCTCAGTGAGTTTTCCCAAGCGCACAGAATTGTGTGTCGTATGTCAAAATATTGTATGCCATTGACCCACCATTCTAAAATTAATTAGTGTGGCCCTTTCTAGTCAAACCTCCTTTTTAAACATGTCATCTATTGATCTTACTGTCTTTATAGTTCAGCCTTCTTCACAATCCCTTTTATTTTTCACTTAGCTACACAAACAATGCGTGAAGGATTTATTCATGTCACTACCTGGGTAAGTGGTTCTTTTATTTTTGTTTCTGAATAGTATTCCATCATCAGCAGAGTTTTGTCCTATCTTATCAGTTCACCTGCTAAAAGACCTAGTATTGATCCTGTTGGTGAAAAAAATAAAAGAGATATTAATATTTACTAACAGGCTACTGTATAAGCAAAGTTTTCCATTTATTTAGTCAAGTTTTAAGGAGAGGGACCCCCTTATCACTCATAAGTGAATACATATTTACTTAGAACCTGACAAGCATTGTTCGGAAGTGACAGTAAAATTTTCTAATTCACACCATTAATCATTCCTAACATATATGCCTTCTTCTTACCAGTGTTTCATAATGACCACTTTCTCTTTCATCTATTTCCACATGGCTTTCTCATGCCATTGTGAATGTGACTTGGATTCTTTACCAACTCATACTGTTTTCTTTTTATTTGTTTATTTGTAAGTTAGCTTTTTCTGAGAGTTATGTATTCATTCATTTACCCATTCTTAATTGAGATGACTCTAGCACTGAATTTGAGGAATTTTCTACATGTTCTAGACAGGTCCTTTATCTATTATGTGATTTGAAAATAAGCTCACCCAGGCTATATCACGTGTTTTGATTCTCTTAACAATCCTTTTTGTGCATACTCTATTCATAATTTGAGGTCAAATCTCAGGATTTATTGTTGAGCCAAAGGTCCCAAGGGTTTTTTCCACCTGTCTTAATATCTGTGTTATACCTGAACCAATTCTATTGATTGCTTTGTCTCTTGAAAATGTTTTTCTTACTTTTTCTATGTCTTATAAATTTTGGTTAAAAAGAGGATATCATGTGAAGTCAAAAAGCAAATGGAAATAAATAAATATATGCCTGAAAATTGATAACATTTCATTCCTTCCTTTGTTTCTTTAAGCAGATTTTAGTAGGGGGAAAGTAAGTCACTGGCTAAGACTGAGCAGGATTGGGTGATATTTGAGTCTAGTACTCATGCTCTCAGCAGTTGGGTACCATTTTGTGTTGTCTTCTTTCTAGTTTGAGTGACATCTTATGTCTGTCACAAGAACCAGAGTGACCTGTCTCTCCTGAAATGTACCAATGAGTGTCTTACAGTCTTATTTGTTTCTTAAGACTAACTTGGGAACTTACAAAGTACTCAGTATTTTTAGTCATAAGAGTGAGAAATGTGTATTTCTCAACTTCCTATATTTTAAATAAGAACTGGATATCTTCTACTTTATTTTTTAGAAAAATGGGCATTAACTTTTTTGTCTATTTGGGGAATAAGAAGATCATACTTAAGATTTTATAAGAAAACTGATTTTATCTTGCACAACAAATTTAGGAAACCTGAGATTTGGCTGACTATTAAGGGGCTGTGAAAAATAATCTGGACAAATGATGAACCATCACAAACACAGCATGGCTGGGGCAAAAATGTGAGACTATTTTGAGAAATTTAGGATCTGACAGGACTTCCTGACAGATTGTAGGAGTGGGTATATAAATGCATATTCATGTACTTAACTCTCAAGTGTGGTGTAAAAAAGAATATTCAAAGTCTGTGCCTATGCTTCTAGACAGGCAGGGACATAATGGCAAAGGACTGATGCTGGCTAGTTTTTGTCAACTTTCCAACATAGAAAGAGATCTGGGAAGTAGAAATCTCAATTGAGAAATTGGTCCTAATGGATAGACCTACGGGTGTGTCTATAGAGTATTTTCTTTATTAGTAATTGATGTGAGAGGGTCCAGGATGCAGCAGGTGGTGATACCCCTGGGCAAGTAACCTTGAGCTGTATGATAAAGCATAGAGAGCAAGTCATAGGGAGCAAGGACTGTAGGCAGCATTCATTCATGGCCTCTGTTTCAGTTCCTACCTCTAGGTTCCCACCTTCAGTTTTGTTGCCAGTACCCTCAATAAAGACTAAGACCTAAGACTTAGAGAAAGAAGCAAACATTCTTTTCTGCAAGTTTTTTTTTTTTTTAGATTAAGGTGTTTGTCACAGCAATAAATAGCCAATTAGAGAGGAGTCGAGGTAATTTTAAAGCTGTGAAGTAGGCAGGGTGTATTTAGTTCATTGAAAAGATAATCAAGAAAAAAGACTTCATTTTTAATTATAGACAACTCATGGAAGGGAAAGAATGAATTGTAATTTCAATTTTTAGCTGTTCCTAGTACATGACACTGATTTACTTTATTTTAAATCATTTAGCAGCAATGGTAGTAGGCTTTGTATGGGGAAGCTCTGTGAGAATACTATGCATTAATTGAAATGCCCGTTAAATATAAAATGCTGAGGGTCTTTCTCTCAGCCCCCCCATCCAGAAAATTTCCAGATACTGTGTGCTAATTGCATGGGCTGATTAGGAGAAAATGCAATCTGTTGTAATATGCCGAAAGCCACTCAATAAAACTAGTATATCACTCTCAGGTTTAGAGACAATTAAGAGAAATCCATCTTGTGGAAGCTTATAAGGCCTGCAGGGAATGATTCCTAGTTCATCTATTAGAATTCAGAAAGGGATCCACAATGTTGCTATAACAGTGTGTGCTATGGGAGAAATGAAGGTAAAGGATGGAGCATGGGCTTTCCCTCCTTTTTATATCCAGAAAACTCTGTTGTGTCTTTGTCCTCAGGATTCTGGGAAAAGAAAAGAGATAATCCTCTAAGGAAAGTTACAGCCCCCTGGGAAGAAATTTAAAAAATAATTTAACAATTGTTGACCAACTTAGCTGAGATTCAACATTTTCTTTGAAAGACATTTTTTGAAATCGTTTAGGTGAGCATTGCATATGATCATTGAGACTACATATTTAAGGAACTGCTAAAACTGTATAAGAGGTCTCAGATTCATCTGCATTTGTCTGGGAGAAGTTGGAACTCATGCTACGTCAGTATCTTTAGCTGAACCATCAAGAGCAGGAAAGAAGGCCTACAGAGATGGCTTCGCAGTCTAGCTTACTTGATACATAATCACAACCAGCCTTATTTCAATCCCAGCATCAAGATAACAAAGCCAGAACCCAGCTCCAAGGTGGACAGATTCAGGAAAATCACTGGGGCCTCCTGCCTTCATTCTAGTGGGAAAAAATTATCTTCTCCCAGTTCAGGGAGAGACCCAGCCTCAAAGAAATAAATGGAGAGTGATTGTTGCTCTCATCTGGCCTATGCACATACACAGGTATACAAAGCCACACAAACATGAGTATGTACATAGACTTACACAAATACACACATGTATACAGAAATGCCAGACAAACAACTTTTTAAGAGCAATGTTAATGATGCTATTGGGTTATTTCTTGATACTACCTGAATGACTTTCATCCAAATTACTAAAACTTATTCTACAAGTAGAGGTATATTTGTGTCATAAAAACAAACAGATAAATATTGATATTTTGTCTACAACAATTTAAAAATGTGTTTTAATTTTAGAGACAATAAAATTTTAAAGAGACTAAAATCATGTTATGAAATCAGTGGTAAGTATCATACTCTCATTGAATTCATGTTCCTAAATTTAATATTTTGGAGGAAATACTTCAAAAAATGTGACATGCTCTGCTTTACCAAATTCAGACTTTACTTTGTGGTATCCAATCTTCTATGATGTAATTATATTACATTATATACTATAAAATCATGAAAGCCAAGGAGTTATAAGTGAAAGTTCTGGAGCAGTTTAAACAATGCTTTTTTTTCATATCTTGTTTTGTGCAAAAATATCTATTACCTATATACTAGAAATATTATAACTCATTAGTTTATTTTGATATTTAATACATGTTCATGTTATTATATCATGGAATTAATTATGTATTAAGGACAAGCAAGGAGAAATTCAAACCAAATTATATTTGTCATTATGATATATTGACTCACTATTGTTCAAAGTGGAATCAAAGAATACCTGGAAGATGAACACAGCCTTGGAAATCTATAAACCATCTGAGAACAAACAAATAAATATTTTAAACATTTTATATATGAAATATTATTTTACATTTAAGTTTATCAGTCATAGTATATATAAGTAAAATATTAAAAATTTAAAGATAATATACAACAAATTTATTATAATATTTATTTATATGTCTATATGTGGGCCTGTACATTGTGGGTATATACATTTTTGTGCACTAACTATAGAAGACAGTAGAAGGCATTTGGTCCCAGGAAGCTTAAACAATGGTTTTTTGTAAGGAATGTGAATGGCTGGTTTCAGCTTGCAATTTTGATAGGCCACTGGCTAGCTCTGAACTACTAATTTACTCATCCTTAAAAAGTATATAAGACAGATTAGCAAGGACATTTATCCTGCAAAGTTATTCTGGAGCTTTCACTGATAAACTAAAAGACTGAAAGTCCCTCAGTGGTGCCATAGTGAACATGTTTTAGTAATAGTTATTTTCCTGAGGGATCCCTAATGCACACCATCTTTCTCAGTTTAGCTCTGGAAGAGTGTTGGATGTTTAGAAAATTAAAATGATCATTAAAAAAATAGTATTTTTTAATAAAAAGATTCTAGTAATAAGCAATGAGGTCTGATGAGGATAGTTATAACGGTGATCTTAACAATGATAACACTATCAAAGTAAGCACATGGCCTCCCCAGCTCCTTTTAGGAATGTAATGGGACTTCTTTGAGAGAACCAGAGCTTGTGTTGATTCATCATCTCCTTCTGCCAGAAAGTAAACTGGGTAGAAATGTGTTTTCCATTTTCTATACTGCAGCTCTCACATCCCTGGACAACCATTACCAAAGTCTTGCAGAAGACAAATGAAAAAGAGGTGAATAAATATTTATTTTTAAAGCTTGTGTTTCATTTCCAAGGCATGGGTAACTTTGTGAACACTTCTAAAGCCTGCTTTATATGTGAGATAGGAATGTATAGGATGCATTTTGTTGGCTAATTGTCCCTTCTATAATGTAATACCCACAATGCATTTCAGAATCATTTATTCAATGAACACTAAGTAAATGGTGATGTCATTTGGGTTATTTTATTATAGTCACTATCTCCATTAGCATTATGATTACTCCATAATTTCCTTTCAGGAAGAAACAAATTATCATATACATTAGGACTTAAGATAATGCAAATATGCTGCACTAAAGTGCTGGAGGTCAAAAATACAAAGTAAATTTTCTTGGACTACAATGGACAACATAATTAGGTTCCATCTGAAATCTGTTTGCTAGGCTTCTAATAGTCTCTAGGCTGTCTGCATTCCTTGGATTGTGGTATCTTCTTCACCTTAAGACTAGCAATTAATTGTCATGTCTCTTACAGTGCTTCTCTCAGCATCACTCTATTTTATAGAAATTCTTGTGAACAGGTTGAGTGCATTAAACATGTTTATTTAATGTCCTAAAATTACAAAATAGACATTATACTGTCTATTAACATCATCTGTCCTCAGTCAACTAAGTATTGACACTTTTCTAAAAACCAATTTTACAGTTTCTCCAGGTCAAGAATTTGGGTGAGTCAACTGGGCCTTCTCATTCAGGTCTCCTATAAAGTGCACTCCAAGTGTCTGTGGGGACAGCAGTAATTTCTAAGCCTGACAGGAGGTGGGAAAATTTACTCTCAAGTTCACTCTGCTGATAGTAGGTAGAATAAACTGCTCAGGAGCTACAGACCAGAGGACTCTTTTATGGCTTTAGTATGGAGGGTCTTCATAAAAGGCTCATGTAAGGAGTTGATTATCAGCTGATAGAAACTGAATAGATCATGGCAACTCTGATGTAATCAATGGATTAGTACACTGATGAACTCATAGTTGAATACACTATGGAAAAGTATAAAAGCTATGGATTGTGAGTCCTAGATGGAGAAAGTGAGAACTTGGAGAAATTCCTTTGAAACACACATTTTGGTGTGGCTGGGGATCACATCTAGAGCCTTCGGCTTGCTAGGGAAAGATCCTGCCACTAATTTACACTTCAGCCTTGAAGAATTCATCCTGTCTCTAGCTTCCAATTTCTTCTACTTATATCTGTTTTGTTTTCTGAATTTTATGAATTAATCACTTGTAGTGGGATTATGTTATCACACTGTAAATAATTATCCCACCTACTAGTTTAATAGAAATGTTGGTTGGCCAAAGGCAGATAGATAGTGTGAGCAGGGATACCAGATGAAGAAAACTCTGGGAACAAGAAGAAAAGAGCAAAGACAACACAGAGATGCCAGAGAATTGCCAGTGAGATGAGATGAGAAGGGATGCCAGGAGACACAGAGGAAAGAAGTTGAAATGCTGCTGAGAAAAGGTACCGAGCCACAGGGCTGAACAAGATAAGAAAGATGGGTTAGTTTAAATTTATTGATGCTTTTTGTATTATGTTTGGCATATTTGTGTTTATAAATCAGACCTGGTAATTTCACATTTTGGAACTCATTTTCCTTTTAGAATTTTTGATGTTCAGGAAGTCCATTTTCACAAAACACTATAAATGGTTAATTGCATTGTTAAATGTAAACACTTCTTTGGGAACCTGAGTGTAGGTGAATAGAGAATTTTGAAACAAAGATGGTTTTGATTGGGAAAGGCTAAGAAAATACAGGAGTTTTTTGGTGAAATCAGATTTCATTCATTATGTAAAAAAACAGAATTCACATGGATTTTGTTAACCACATGTTAGTGTTTAAAATATATAAATGTTTGTCATTAATCCTTTTCTATGTAACAAAGATACTTTTCTTTTGATAAAGTTCAATAAAACCAATTAAGTGAAAAAAATACTAAAGAGTTAGCAAGTTATATGCCTGGATTCTAGGCCAACCAGTGTAATATTAATATAAGTGTCTGTTGGTTCTGCAGGACTGCGGATCCAGGCCATGGGGTCAGGCCAGAAAGTCCAGGCAGGAAACCTAATACAACAATCACTCTTTGCCACACATTCCTGCTGCTGTGACACTCTGCATTTTCTCTCACTCTAAGCAAGGCCATTTAGCTGACCATATAATAGAAGCTATGAAAATATCTGTCAAAACAAATAAGTCTTTTTTCCATGGTCTAGATCAGGTGTCTTGTCACAGGTGGAAAATTAACACACGCCTTACAACATGGATCTTTCTTTCTTTTTTTTTTTTCTCTCTTCTTTATTTTGTATTTATCAAAAAAAAAAAAAACACAGTAAAAAGAATTTAAAATGTGGAAGAGTTAACAATAACTATACAGAGGATAAGAATGATAGGCATGGCTTATCAAGGGAAGAAATACAAATAAGATTGCTACACATATATTTTCTTTGTGTTCATCTTTCCCTCTGAATTTTTTTTTTCATCCCTGTATATCCTTATTCAAGGTCTCTTCCC
>PVIH01005575.1:0-122168 GCA_004025045.1 Sigmodon hispidus
GTGGGTGTATCTGAGGTCCTTAGGTTGGAGTTTTCCCTCTAGTACTCTCTGTAGTGATGGGTTGGTAGATAGATATTCTTTCAGTCTGACTTTGTCCTGAAATACCTTGTTTACTCCATCTATGGTGATTGATAATTTTGCAGGGTATAGTATTCTAGTTTGGCAGCCATGCTGTTTTAGCGTCTGTATAACTTCTGACTAAGCCCTTCTGGCTTTCATCATTTCCATTGAATAGTCAGGCGTTATTCTGATGGGTCTGCCTTTATATGTGAGTTGGCCCTTTTCTTTTGCAGCTCTTAAAATTTTTTCTTTGTTCTGTATGTTTTATGGCTTGATTATAATGTGGCGCGCTGACTTTTTTTTGGGATCATGTCTATTTGGTGTTCTGTAAGCTTCTTGTATCTTATAGGCATTTCCTTGTTCAGGTTAGGGAAGTTTTCTTCTATGATTTTATTGAAAACATTATCTGTGCCTTTGAGCTTGCATTCTTCTCCTTCTTCTATTCCTATTATTCTCATATTAGGTCTTTTCATGCTGTCCCAGATTTCCTGAACATTTTGAGATATGGCTTTTTTAGTTTTACTATTTTCTTTGACTGATATATCTATTTGAGCTTCTGAGTCTTCCACTTCAGAGATTCTATCTTCCATTTCTTGAGCTCTGTTTGTTATGCTTGTATCTGTGTTTCCAGCTTTTTTCTTCAGGTTTTCTATTTCCATCTTTGCCTCATTTTGTGTCTTTTTTATTGCTTCCATTTCAACTTTTAGTTCCTGGCATGTTTCTTTCACAGATTTGTTCATCTCTTCCAATTTTTTGTTTGTATTTTCTTCTATTTCTTTAAGGCTTTTTTTCATATCTTCTTTCAGAGCTTTGATGATCATCAAAAAGGAATTTTTGGTGTTGCTTCCTTCTGTTTCCTCTTCATTGCTCAGTTCAGGTCTTGTATTTGTAACATCACCACTCTCTTCTGGAGTTACCATGTTGTCCTTTGTATTATTATGTTATTTTTTGCACTGACGTTTGCCCATGGCTTCAGTGGTTCACAATTAGATGGCACCTGGTTGGTTGTGGCACTTGGATTTGTGTGCCTCCTGTCACCCCTCTGGTCAGGGTCTGAGTCTGTCCTTCAGAGACCCCTGCAGATGTTGGCTTGCTCAGTACGAGGTGGCGGCGGGTAGCCATGCAGCTTCCCTCAGCAGGTGCTGAGGGTCTGGTAACCTGCAGAGTTTATCCGCCCCTGCTCCAGAGTGTGCTGGGACTCTGCAGACAGCACTTGTCCTGGGAGCCTTGATTGGGTTTTTCAAGGTTTGGCACTCTAGCTTCTTCAGTTCTCTATATATTTTAGAGATCAGTCCTCTATCATTTGTAGGGTTGGTGAAAATCTTTTCCCATTCTGTAGGCTGTTTTTTTGTTCTATTGACTGTGTCCTTGGCTTTACAGAAGCTTCTCAGTTTCAGGAGGTCCCACTTATTGATTGTTGTTGTTAGTGTCTGTGCCATTGGTGTTGTATTTAGAATTTATATATAATATTCTCAGATATTTCTTGCTCACCAGATGTTAGCTCATGTGTTACTTCCTAGTGTGTATTATATCGGGTATAGATATTTTTATTTCATAGGTCCTTAAAAATAGTAGGATTATTGTTTTCATATTATGTTACAGTTTATCAGAAATATTCTGCTAGCATCTATATACATGTATACATTAATAAATATTGCACATGTAAATATTGCAAAAAATTTTTATGGAAAAAAGATTGATTTTATATTTGTTTTGATTTTTCTCAACACATATGAAAAGATCAAGTTCTTTAGCTTGTTTCAGTACAAACACTTCATTAATCTGAACATTTCATTTAGCAATATTTAACATTATTATTAATACTGACCTTTTGATATTTAATTTATATTATAAAATATCTACTTGGGCTCTTTTAAGATATACTAGCTTCTGTTATCTTACAGTTTAGATAAATTTTTTCATCTTAACATTGAGTACTTTAAGATATTTATCTAGTAGTCTATTGCATGCAAATATGCTGGCTTGGTAGATTCTGAATGATATTTTATTTTTATCTTTTCCTATCTGTGAGACAAGGGAACTTCTCTTATACTTGACACATAACTGAATCCTGTTTGTATTTTATCTCTGTCTCTTTGTTTCTGACTTTTTGTCTATTTTTCTCCTCTCCATCATCTCTCCTTTTCTTCCTCATTCTTCTTCAATGCTATATATTTAAGTGATTATAAGCATACATTCTATACTTAACCACAGTGCTTACTTGTTTTGGAAACTTTCCAAGATGTGATGGATATTTGGAATTTAATATATAAGTACTATATTTACATTATCACAACCCTTCCTCATTTATCTGCCACCATGACCATAGTATCCTCTCAAATTTATCTCTCTTCTTTCATAATTATGTGTTCACACAAATTTAATATAAGCACACTCACACATATACACAATGCCTTAGTGTTTCTATTGATGTGAAGAGATATACCACTGACAAGCCTATAAAGTAAAAAGGTGGCTTGCTTACAGTTCAGATATTTACTTTATTTTCATCTTTGTGGAAAGCAAGGCAGCAAACAGACAGACTAGGTTCTAGGGAAACTGAGAGTTCTTACATTACTGCAGGCAACAAAAAGTGGGCTGAAATACTGGGCAGGGCTTGAGCATGTATGAGACCTCAAACCCCATCCCACAGTAAAGTATATTTTCCTACAAGGCATACCTATTTTAACAAAGCTACACCTCCTACTAGTGTCAATCCATTTGATATTGTGACTGTAATTGTATTGAAAGTACCATGTACACTCGGAGTGCCTTTAGTACTGTTCATGTGTTACGTTTGAAGACTTGAGACTAGATAACCTACCAAGGATTTTGCTCCTGGGAAAAACATATTCTCCTCTCAGCAGCCATTGATTTTATGAAGCTATTTAAATTATTAATGGGAAATATTTTAGTTTATATATGAATATTATATAAGGAAGTAAATCTCAACAAAGACAAACAATATTTTATGTCTTTGAAATGTAAGTTCTTTAGCACTTATGTAACCATGATAATCCCTTAGCATGAAGTACCAGTTTTCTTGGTAAACAAATTTAAGATGACAGAGTATATTTTCTTTTGCAAAATGTCTATTTTCAAAAAAAAAAATGTCTATTTTCGTAAGTCATTTTACAATGTAAAACTGTTGTACCTTCTCATCTATATCCACATTTTTGTCATGAAAAGCTATCTGGAACCCCATTATGTTCTCTGCATCAAAGTACCTGTTCTACTTTTCAAATGTTATATCACAATCTAAATGCTTATTATATATAGCAATGGCCTATATAGTATAATAAAAATAAATCATTTTAACATATATAAACTAATGTATAATGGTGCGTGAAGGAGATAGAATTCTTTAAAGATATCTTTAAAAGGCAGTCCTTAAAACTCATATGAGGCAATGAAACTTAGGCCTTTCTATTTCTAGAATTTGCAGTGAGATGACGGCTTAATCTGTTCTATTTCTAAAGATTTATCCTTTGTCTTTAGTGATTTCTGAGCAGTATCTTTTCTATCACACATGCAAGGACACAATTTTGGAAGAAGAAACATTCTAAGGCAAGGTGCTGTGGAGTATTAGTTGAAGATGTGTTACATTTGTTTCTGCCATAGATCAATTTTTTAATGATGCAAAGATGTATTTCTTTGCTTTATGTTGCATTTGTTTAACTCTGTGCAGTTGTACTACTTTGCCTGTCTAAAACTCCTGGTTGTTTTAATAAAGAGATGAATAGCCAATAACTAGATGGGAAAAAGATAGCCAAGGCTTCCAGGCAGAGAAAACAATAGGAGGAGAATTCTAAGAAGAAGATATGAGAGAAAAACAAACAAACAAACAAAAAAAACAAAAAGGAGAAGACTACATCAGGGACCAGCAACCCAGCTACATAGACAGCCATGGAGTAAGATGTAAAGAAAGGTATATCAAACATAGAAAGATAATAGCCCAAAGGTAAGAGGTAGATGGGATAATTTAAGTTAGGAAAAACTGGAAAGAAAGAAGTCAAGCTAAGGTTGGGCATTTATAAGAAAGAATAAGCATCTTTGTGTGATTATATTTGTGAACTGGGTGGTTAAGCCAAAATTCTAGTTGATATTTAATGAAAACTCATAGCCAGATATTGAGAAAAAGCTGGAATATTAGAGAGAGGAAACAGACCACAGTCAATTCTCACCTGGCCAACTTCTCAGGGTAAAAGCTATCTTCAAGAGTCCTTATCCTGGCTTGATGCTCATAGAGAATACATGAATGCCTGCATAAACCTGCCTTAAATATATTTTCTATCCAGTTGTTTCACACCCAGGTTTGACTATACCAATAAATTCATGGAAATTGAACATCTCTCAATTGAACCAGCCACCTCTGGATCAAGGAAGAAGTAATGAAAAAAAATCAAAGACTTCCTGGAATTCAATAATAATGAATCCACAACATACCCAAACTTATGGGACACAATGAAAGAAGTGCTAAGAGTTAAATTCATAGCACTAAATACCTACGTGAAAAAGCTCAAGAAATCTTACAAAAGAGACTTACCACCCCAGCTAAAAGCTCTAGAACAATTAGAAGTAAACTCACCAAAAGGAGTAGATGGCAGGAAATAATGAAACTCATGGCTGAAATCAGTAAAATTGAAACAAAGAGAACAATACAAATAATCAGTAAATCAGAGTTAGTTCTTTGAGAATGTTAACAAGAGAAAGAAATCCTTATCCAAGCAAACTTATTATTTTCTATAGGTGGCCAATGAACATAACTTCAAATGTCTTACCAAGATTTAGATACTCTTCTAATACTACTCCCTCTTTAAAAGCTGAACATTGTGTTTTTCTTCATAGAAGAAATTCTTGGGAGGTCACCACTGTCTTCCCCAAGTATACTTTTGAAACACCAATCTCAGACTATCACCCATGTCATTCTAATTGAACTTATCTTGAGCTTGTCCTCAAAGATCTCCATTTACAAAAACTTGCAAGATATTTCTTATTTGTTATTGTGCTTTTGTGTTGACTGTGCATAATCTAGTTGTTCGATGTTCTTCCCCAACATTCAAAATATCTTAACACCCTGGTTTTCCTCCTACCTACTCATGATTTAGGATCCACTCTTTCTGGATCTCCTTATTCTTCACCTCACTTTCATTTATTTTGGTGTGGTATAATATCCTGATGAGAACAACTTAAAGAAGAAAGGAGTTTATTTTATTTTACAACTCCAGTTTACAAACCATCAACTGAAAAAAAGTCAGTTTCAAACACCTAGTCTGAACACATCTACAGTCAATAGTAAAAGAAAATAAATGCAACCTTCTCTGCTTGCATATAGATTTCTCATCTTTTATTCCTTTCAATAGCTCTTTCATGGAGAATGTCACCCATAGTGGACTGGATATTTCTTTATCAATTAAGAAATAATATAATTTCCTACAGGCATGCCCACTGGCCAACTTTATCTGAAATTTCTTCATTAAGTTTATAACAGGGTATTCTTTCTTGCTTGTGTCAAGCTAATAATTACAGACAACTAGCAAAATAACTTTCTTTTTTCTTAAAGTCATTGGCATGGTTATGGCTTCTAGAAGTATGTTAAGTCTATAAGGGTCCCTTTTACATGAAATTCATATAAGT
The DNA here is from genome assembly GCA_004025045.1 of Sigmodon hispidus. Lineage (NCBI taxonomy): Eukaryota > Metazoa > Chordata > Mammalia > Rodentia > Cricetidae > Sigmodon > Sigmodon hispidus. The sequence goes on from PVIH01005575.1 coordinate 5,698, forward strand.
AACTTTCTACTCTCCATCTTGTCTTGAAGATCTAGAGTACTTTAGTTTCTTTTTCTGTAACACTAAAGCTTTTCTTCAAAAATCTAACATTTTATTGGAAAATATTTGGTTGTTACAGTTGTACAAGTAAAAAAGAAAAGAACAGAGTGACATATCCAATGGAAACTCAGTATTTTTAGTGACTCATATGCTCCCTGCACCTGGTGCAGGCCAACAGTGCTGTCCCAAAACACTGTAATTTTGTACATGGAAGAATATCTCTCCATTTAGTATTTTTCTTTCTGCTTACTATTTTCCAAAATAATGCATGAACCAATATTATTCTATGAAAAAATTAATTTATTCAATATTTCATGTTACTTAAAGGGAAGATAAATCATTTAATGCCACTCAAAGAATCTTCAGAACTGTCTCACCTGATGCTTCTTGATGCTTGGATGCTTTCTCAGTTCAGTAGCTCCTAACTCAAGTCACGAGAACAGCACTGAGACCTTCAGAACAGTTACTTACTTGTAGTTACTGACAGATATCCAGATCTCAGAATAGTGCCTAGAATATATCAGCAACCATTTGAACCTAAAGAATTTGTAAGTCCTCAATTTAATAAAAAAAAGTAAACCCAATTTCACAGGAAACTCCTGCTTTCGAAGGGCTAAGTCATTTTCTGTAACAGGAGAACATGATGAACCTCATGAATGATAGTGATCTCTAAGGTAAATGGTGAAAATACCAACATAATTGACATAATAATCTAATCAGAAGTACAGTTTTCTCCTACAAATGAAACCTAAGTAGCTGTAGTAATCAGTATGTGATAAATTGAACAGCTATCATTAACACAGTTTCCTGGATAGTTCAAGAAATGCATTAGAAAATTCTGCACTACCACAAAGTACCTGTTTATATCATCTACTTTGTGTAGAAAATGATGATGATGTCAGATATGTTTAACTAAATATAATAACTTAAATTTTATTTTAATGCAAATGAATAAAGGCCAAAATAAAGCAAATATGCTCTTGTAAATTTAGGATTTACAGATCAGGGTTATTCTGTGTAGTCCGCAGATAGGCAAAGTTCCTTATCTGCTAATAATTTCTGAATTTTTTTGTTACAAAGCTATGTTTGATCAATGTGTCATTTAAAGTTTATAGAAAGAACCCCCACTTCATGTTACTCACAACATAGAATAATAATTTGAATATTACAAAAGATAACATTAATTTTTTACTCAGAGTCTTGCTAAGTCCTATACTTTTAACCTTTGCTTTAATGGCTTTACTATGACAATGTTATCACCTTAGCTTTCTCAGCTGCTTTTTCTCCAGCTATAAATGTGTGAAAAATTTATCCAGGATCTGAATGTCTGTTACCAGAGTAGATATTTCCAATAGTGTGTGTTTTTGTTGTTATTGTTGTTTTGTGAAAAGTTTTATTCAATCTGATCATCTTCGCTAGAATGGAAAATAAACTGGGTATATTTTGAAAATAAAAAAGAAAGTGTACTTCACAAAAAAAGTTCCAGTGGTCACTCTGATTATTTTTTTTTATTTCAATAGCCTCTGTATATATCTTCTCACCTATGGATAATTCCCATTATGTTTGATGAAAAATATATTTTTTTCTACCATTCCTTTTTATTAACCAATAAAACAAAATCCTCAGATTTTGCTTGTCTTTGTCTTCAGACTGGCTACTAAACACATATTTGTACTGAAATAAAGGATACCACCTCACATTTTCTCATTCTAAAGAACACAATTGTAGTGAAGTAGATGGCATGGAAGAATGAATATTAGGTTCAAAACATTCTTTCCTTGATTGTAGCCAAGACAAGTAATGAAGAGAGCAGAGTGATTGCAATTATTTTTAGTATTCAGACATACATACAAGATGATGAGCAAGCCAGAATGCTGTATCTTCATGCAAAATAACTTCGTAGATCTACTTTCTACATTCTTTGTTTTATTTATGATTCACAAAATACTAACTAACATTCTTTCTGATTGTTTAATAAAGATCCCTTTTGGATGTGTTTATTTAATTATTCTTTATCAATAAAAAATTGTAAGGCAGATATCAGAATAAGAACCTGTATGATCAGAGAAATAGTGGGCAAAGTACCAGTGATCTCCTCCTTTCTCATTAATCCACCCCAAAGGGCTGAGATTTTCTCTGAGTCCTGACTTACTACTGTTTGACTATCTGTACTCAGTCCCCTGAAGCCTCCATGGTTAATTTTGGTCATTAATGTTTGCTAACATTGTCCTCTGACTGAAAGCAAGCTTTATTGTCAGAATTCAATCAAAATGTCATACATTTGCTCCCATTTTGTCTAAATACAAAAGTGAAATTTTAATTTGAACATAGTAAAACTACATATAATGAGTCCATTTATCAGCTAAAAATTACATTCACAATGTCCAGTCCATTTGCATATAAATTTAAAAGAAAAAATATTTCATTATCTATTCTATATTGGTGGAATCAAATTTTGTACCTAGTTTACTTCCTAGCCTAACTTGTATTACCAACTCCAAAATATCTTTATATGTCTTTCAACCTTACATACTTTATATTTTTATGAGTTTCATTTCTAAATTGGGTAACTAGAAAAACTATACTATCTAGTCTTCCACACAATCAGAATCCTAAGAAGGATATAATATTACTTCAGTAAACAGGAGATGCACAACAAACAATTTTTCAAACTAAAAAATGACAGAAACATATGGATGCTTGGACAATCACCGAAGGTTTAATTGTAATGTTGAGAAATTCATCTTTGGCCTACAGGCCTAGAACATCTGACATTGTTCCTGGGAAACAGGAATTCTAAAGAAATATTCTTTGTTATTTTGGCAAAGTTTGGCACTCATTTTATTTTGCATCTTGTTTGTCTAATTTGAACAGCATAGTGTCTGCAGTGAAGGCAAGGACAGTTTCTTGCCCAGTGGCTAACTTTGCCATAAAGAAAGCAAACTATACATGGAATTTCTTAGATACCCATTATATTCTCTGAAAAAGATTGATGTTAACAGAAACAGACATGTCATTTTCATAAAAAGCAATATATTATTAGAACATCTTAAATGCCATGTTCTATAGATCTCTGAAGTGTTTGAAGACCACGTTTATCTAAAATATATGTTTGACCTTGAAAACATAGATAAGATAACTATGTTTGACTGTAATAGGTGACTACAAACTTGTATTTCTTCATCTTAAATAGTGTGTAGTAATAACTTTAAAGAAATAATATTTCATATTACATTGTTAAATGAACTGTATAGGTACAATACTTTAAAAAGAGTAGAAATGTATATACATTATGTTCTAACAAAAATACACTTAACTTTGTATCAATATATGTAAATCTATATCAATTTAAAATATTTAAGATTAATATTTTAGTGTAAAAGTATCTACTCTTTTATCCTATAGTTTATTTATTTGTGGGTTTTTTATAAAAAGATTAATGAATCTAATTTTTTCCTGACCATTACAAATATCAACTTGTAACCACTAAATAATGATAAATATTCATAAACCACTGAATGACCAAAACCTATCCACCCCATTGCTTAGAAATGTGGGTATCCAGTTCTGAAAATTATTTTAGGAAAAAAAATGTTACTTCTAAGTGACTCTGAGAAAATTGAGATAATAGTCAAGTCTTGGAAAAGCCAGCTGTATCACTTGTTGCTCAGTCTCTGTGTAAAGGGGAAGTGCAAGGCTTATCTCCAATTCTAGCTAGAGTAGTCTGTGAGACTGAACTATGTCAGTTAACCACCTTGAGATTGTTCTATGCAGTTTGTAATTCAAACCCTTTCTTTTGGTGGTGTTTGTTTGGTTAGTGGTGGTATCACAATCCAGATGGAATTGTGGGACCCCGTTATCCTTTTGGAGACTTCAAAGGTCAGTGATAGGAATGATCATGGTTTACTGTAGAAATCTTAAGCATTTTAAAGGATCTAGGAGATGTTCAAGGATCACAATGTGTTAAGTTCATCCAGAGTTCACAAAGTTAATTCCTAGTTACCTGATTTATACTCAATCCCCAAATCATGTATAGAAAGATGGTTAAGCCTTTTTCTAGAATTGGTATATCATATGACCATTAATATTAATTAATATTACATAAGAGAGTTTAAATATATGTATAATTACAACATATCTGACATATATTAATCTTTTAAATGTTGAGATAATATTTATATCTTAGAAAAATTAAAGAATGAAAATAAAACCAAAAACTTGATTTTAGCAAGAGAATAGTCCCTTAATTTGGTTTTTCTTCTGTCTCATAGCAGGTGGCTGTACTGAAATGAGACAAAAATTTCAAACTTTCTTTAACAAGCTTTTTTGGATTTAGAGAATAAAAGATTTATGCTCCAACTCCAAAGCCAGATTTGATTTTTAATTTAACTGGGACTACAAAAAACTATTTGCCTTATCTGTCTGTAGAGAACATCAAAAACAACCATTTGAGAAAATTTATGACATTTTAGCCTGTTAGAAATGTGCTATGCCATTACCCAAATTTACTATTTTTCTTAGAATGTTTTCTTTGGATAACCTACCATTTTATTCACATGTCTCATTTGTTCAGTGGTCATTCTTAGTTGGATATTTCATTCTTCTAGCAATACAGAAACAAAACCCTGCCTCAACTCTAATTTTGGGGAGTCTCTACTTTGACATGTTATACCTGGTCAAATAAAAGGAATTTGTTAGTGTTATATGTTAGTTTATATTGAATAGTAATGCTGTTTGATGAACTATTGCCTCTTTTAATCAAGATGTCTCGACTGCTTGAATCTTTGATGGTATACACAGCTTTTCTTTTTCTGTAAAAGCCAAAACAAAATGTTTTTCCCTAAACAACACATATCCTGCTTTCCATTCTGAGATCAACACATCTTTAATATATACAGGCTGATTAGATTCAACAGCTTTTTTCTATCATTCAATGTATCTCCACAGCTGCATTTTCTTTCTCTGAGCATTTAAAAATTTTATTTAATAACTCATTGTGCAATTTATCTTTGGGGAGTCTTTATTAGCTATTTTTATTTATGAAGCATATTATCTAGAGTATGATTAGATATTTTTATAGCTGATTTCCCTGTAGCATTGTGTGCTATAATATACTTTATGTTGTAATATGCCAAAAACCCTTTCATTTTACTAGAATCATAGGCTGGAGCATTGCTTGCCTTAATTTGTACATGTATCCTGATGATGGTCCTAACTTTTAATAAATGTGTGAATACAGTATCAGCCTTTTCCAAACTCAAAGTAGTTGCCAGTAAAATTTTGAATATGTATTTACATAATAGAACACATATTTTAATTTTTCAAATTCTGCAAAATGAAACATATCCATTTGCCAAATTTTAATTTTTTAGTACCTTTTGGGTTAGTTCCTGCAGGTAGTGAAATTTGGTTATATGAAGAAAATGTAGGACATGTATTTGGGTTGTTGCAAAGTGATAAAACCTATTTTCAAACCCTTTCTATTAGCATAGTGTTAATAACATGCTATTAATAGATCAATTTCATTGTTATCTATGTTAGAGGGCCTAGTATACCCATATAGAATTTAATCTATATTTTATACAAGGAATTAGTTATTTCTTGAAATAAAATAAATAGTAAAGTTAATTCTAAATCATCTAAGATAATTTTAGCAGTTTTAATATCTAAAACAACTCCGCAAACTGAGAATCAGTAACTATATTAAGAGTTTCTGAAAACTCTAGAAATAACAATTCTTACTTTTTAACAGAATCATAACAGCTCTAAGCCATTTAAGCTGTATTTCCCAACTTATAGCCTGAATTTTCTCATTTATTTTCATCAGCCTATAATATATGGCCTTCAAAAATTGGTGCTCCCTGTACAATGTGAGTAAGGATCCAGTTAGTTTTCTTTTTAAACTAAAGTCTCTTGTTTTTGTAATATTTATTGCTAGTTTCCTCCAAAACATTACTGTAACCTCTTTGCCAATGTTCAATTTTTTTCATAAGGAGGAAATTTCAGCATTAGTAAAAGGTACCACATTTTCTGCTGTGTCCATTTGTTCTAATTGATGAATTCTTAATTTTTTTTTTTTTAGAATCAAATCAGAAACTTTTTCTACATAGGTCTTTATTTTCTAGACTCCGTTTATAGACTAAAAATATCCATTCTAACTTGCCATCTTCTCTTTGCATTAAAATTAATTCAGGAAAATTAGTAGAAGGGAAAATATCCAGAATACAATCAAGATCTGGATCCACGGAATCTGCATGTACATGCTGTAATTAATTTTCTACCAAAGAAAATACTCCAACAGTCTCAGATAAGAATTTTCTTTCACTATGCAAGTCATTATCACCTTGTAATATTTAAAATAAAGTATTTAGTTCTTGAGTTGTCAATCCAATTATGAGGCATACCAGTTAATATATTCTAAGAATTTTTGAAAACTATTAAGTGTTTGTAATTTATTTCTTATGATTTGTACTTTCTGTGGTTGAATTTTTTTAAACCTGTTGTATATCTTAGGTAATATTAATTTGGGTGTCTTCCCCAAAATACTTTCTCTCAGGATTGAAGAGATACACAGCTACCAGTGAGAAAATCTAGTCATCTGGAATATCAATACTCACACTATTCTCTTTAGATCATCTTTATTGGCACAATGACTTATTGGCATGATGCCTTATTGATACTACAACTAGTACAGTGAAGGAATAGGCTCATATATTTATGCAGGCAGTAATTGTGTGGCAAGAAAACATGGAGCTGAATTTTTTCAGGGTCACAGAGTGATAAGGTTTACATGGGGGCAGACAGTAAGCTATTATTTTTAGCAGAAAGTGGGAATGGCTGGTGGGAGGTCAAAAATGAGTAAATCAATAAAGAAATTTAAAGGGAGAAAACTGTATACTTCAGCTACATTTTAAAATGTGTCTAGGTATAGGTTTAAAAGTTTATTAATCAGCAAAAATTCTTGATGAAAATAAAATTCTGTGTGGTTTCCATTATGTCCTCCTTGTTAGCAATTTTGCAAAGGAAAAAGCATGCAGTTTTTGTCCTGCTGTGGAATTTTCATTAAGAAGATATTAAAAGGAATCTTTAGAACTGAATGTTTACATCTAGAAAGGATAAAGCTCAATTTGTATAAGAAATGGAACGCTGACCACTGTGGTATAGCACTACAGAACAAAGGTTTTGTTTTGCACCTGCAATTAGAAGTTGACTGATTATATTTTTCTCCATATTACAACAAATCCTTAAAAAAAATATTTTTTTAATGAATACATGGGAAAATGAGTAACAGGAGTTAAGGATTTAAGATTAGTGGCATTAGCTCTAGATAGTTTTATTATTTGTAGAGGAGGTGAATTTAGGGCATACCAGTATATTATCTATCTGTAGCTGTCCTTGGATGTCTAAGAAATGTTTCAAATAAAATATTTGTTTAAGGGCTGACTCTGTTCAGGTATATACTAATAAATACAACTACAGAGAGATAAACACTGAGTCTATTCTGGGCAAAGGAACAAAGCCCTGATTTGAGTTAAAAGAGATTTTGTCTGTGTGACAGCCCTGGCTTTTCAACGTGGACCTGAAGAAAGAGGGTAAAACAATTGGAGGGCAAGAAACACAAGGACAAGAGCAAGTCAAAATTTCTGATCAAGCTCTAAAACCTTCTTTTTCAGCTAGCAGTTCAATAAATCTCAAAAGGGGAAGTGTATGTAGTCATATAGTGTGGGGAAATTCCACAGTTAAATAGTATTTTGCTAACTAGGGTATGTTACTATGAAAATCTATCTATCATCAATCATCTGCCTAAAGGGAGTTACCTGTGGTCTGAGAAAAAACTTAAGTAAAAGAAAACTGCTGGAATTCATAGCATAGCTTAAGACAATGGCTGGGCCTTAGCCTCTTGTGTCCTGGCATCTCTACCCTATTTTTTTTTTTTAGGTCTAATTAAGAAATTTTCACCTTAGGGTGGTGGGCCTTAACCAAGGAGGGGAAGCATTGCCCTGTTCCTTCCAAGATAAACATGACAGATGTCTTTATTGGGAGGAGAGGGTCTAGGTATTTATCTTCATTGCTGCAAGGCTGAGAAATGTCTATGGACACCAACCACTATGCTATCAGAGTTACTTTACAGGGGACTCAGAGGCAAAATACCTGGTCCTCTCCTGCAGTACTTTTTAGCCTTGCACCTTCACTTGTACCTAAGCTACTCATAAGCAGCTTGCATAGTCCTGAGTTTTATGCATTTATCGTAGGAAGCTCATCACCTGAGTGTTCCTTGAACCCTTGATCTGCAAAATTGCGGTCATGATAATAGACCTGTATGGGTTTGGAGTTCGGGGAGTCAGTTTGTTGCTTTATATAGTGAGAAAGCTTGCCAAAAAATCAGGGGACCTAGAGGTAAAAACAGCAGAATGCTAATTAGGGGTCCTGCAAGAGGCATCAACAGAGAATACATAGATGATTTCCACCAATCTTAAGCAGCTACAGAAAAACCCTGTGAAAATCAAGACTAAGTCTATCAAGCTTATTCACTCATGTCTCTACCATCCCAGATTCATTAACATAGTGACAACACTCTTCTCTCAAAAACAAACAGGTTCCACCTTTCTCTGCAGTTAACAAATCAAGAGCTCAGAGGTTCTGCAGGATTACCTGAGCAAGGGAAGTTATCTGTCTTTGAAGGGAGGATAGAAATTCTGCAGAGGCCTCTATGGCCAACGGAAGCTGTTGAGACAAATGAGCTGTAGCTATAAGGGAGTGGCCTATGGTACTCCAGCCCAGCCAGCAGCCACCAGTGAGGTAGCTAGAGAGATACTTGCCACAAGTGGCAAAACAACTGCTCTCTTAGGCTTTACCAGTGATAGCAGTGGGCTGTTCCACCCTAAAAATTCAGCACCAGGGTTACAGGCAGGCAAAGTGGCTCTCAAGAAATGGGAACAGTCAAATTTTTATAAAGGGTTCCATTACACCAAAGGAAAAATCCTGCAGAAGCAAAGGGTCTATAGGGTGGGCTAGTCACACTACAAAGTAAGGAGGAGGCATGCATCCAAAGAACAGGTCTTGTCTGTCAAAGAATTCCAGCAGGGCCACACTCCAAAAGAAACAAAAAACAACCAGCATCAAAATCTGAGCAAAATTTGCATTAAAAGGCATGAGCTGCTAATCTGGTTCCTGCTGAGAGGGCCTGGCTCTGCCAAGGAGCAGTTGTTCCTTGGCTCTCATTACTCTCAGCTCCCAGCATCAGCCAGTGAGGGGTTGTTGAACAATATCCACCAAATCTCTTGACTCTGCCCCAGCAAACTGATGTCCAGGAGTGTCCACAGTATAGGTCAACCACTCAGGCATCCAAATAGGTTTGCTTGCATTCTGTGGAAAAACACAAACAGACCCTCTCCCACACAAAAGAACTGGGTCTGCTCCATGCTAAGTGCTACCTGTCAGATTTTTTCACTGAACCTGAGGTAAGGCCATGTTGCTGGGCCTCCAGAATGTCTATCAGAAAAAAAATTTAAAATATAAAAAAGAAAGAATTTATAACCTTTGAGCATGGAAGCATACTCTCCCTTGTTTTGAAAAGACAAGCTTTAAGAGTGCAATGGGAGTACTTCCACAATTGTCAAACCCTGAGGATTATAAGAATTACCAGTCTTATTTTAAAAAATAAAAAAATCAGCACACAATTTGGCAAAATTTTATCTGTTTTCATTTCTTTTGGAAGCCCCCCCCCCCAAGCAATGGCTCTTAACATCTTTAGTATTTTATGCCTGTCATGAATATACTAAGTATTCAAAGTCCATGCCACTCAGAAACCTGCTAGGTAGCCTGGGGCCTTGCCTTTATGCCTATGCTAAGAACTCTGGCTGCCCAGGCCCCTCTTGAGCCTGTAGCAGAAGACTCTTAATGACAAAAGGCTTCATTAGTATAAGGTGTAAAAACTTTATGCAGTACAATGCTAAATATTTGTAAGCTTAATTTAAATTCTTTTTGAATTATATTTAATATAGCCCAAGCAATAAGACAGTGCAACTTTAGTAAAGCATCATTTGTAGAGGGTTTTATGTAAAGAATTCAAACTAAACAACATTCATGGTACACTCATAAAATTCTAAAAAAGAAATAGTAAGAGAGACATGGTAGAACATGCCTGTTGTCCTGGCTATATCAGGAACTAAGGCCAGAGGACAGCAATTATAGAAAATATTGGCAGTTTTTCAAAATATCAAAAGCATAAACTACCACATGACTCTACAATCTCATGTCTTAGAATCTAGCCAAGAGAAATAAAAATAAGTACTTACCTATTAAAAATTCATAAACAAACTATAATATATAGTTCATGCAATAATATTCAAAAATAAGAAAATGCTAACATGCTACAATACATAAACCTCAAAACATTATGCTGGGGAAAGAAGCCTAATGTAATAAACTCTGGCTACAGAGATCTGTCTCTCTCTATCTCCCAAGTGCTTGAAGACATCTGGATTCTTGATCAAAACCTCTCATGCTCTTTGAGACTTTGTTTTTAATTTTATTATTAAGCAAATATTGCTTTATTACTACTTGCATACTCTTTTAAGGGTTAACCTGAAAGACATCACCAGCATTTCACCTGTTCCTGAATGTGAAACACTGACTAGCATATGAATCACCTGACTCCATGGGGAACCAGAGGTGATTAACTGGAAGCTAGTGCAAGGGAACATATGACAAATGGTTAAAGGCTGTTCAGCCCATATGGTGTCTTTACTTCACATAAAACACAGAACTGAATTAGCACTTGTCTTTTTCTAGACAGGTTCAGTGCAACCTAGAAAACGCCTACATTAAAATTTACTTCTTCCTACAAACCAGCTGTTCTAACTGACCAAACCTGTCCTCTCAGCACACAGATGTTCACCTGCTTCCTTCCTATGGAGACTAGAGCCGAACAAGTGACAGGAACATACCAAATGTTTACTTGGATCATTACTAGAGGGAATATACTTCTAATGATATCACTTCAATCTTTAAAACTGAATTACTTTTTAATGCAACAATTAGCTTAAGAACATAACAGGAAGGCAAAAGCACCTACACCCTAATAGTTTACATTCTGTTCTATTAAATAGCACCATGATTCAAAAAGCACACTTGTTTTTATCAAAAGAACGGCCTTTTTCTTAACTCTAGTTCCTTGTGTTTTGAAAGACTCCTTAAGTCCCGTTAAGCATTCTTGTCCCATGGTAAGTCACTTACCTTGCATCTTCACTGTTGAATGTGTCATGGACCGGATTCATGGCTGGGTGTTTCCATGGTGATAACAGTACAGATTTTCACTCACAATCAAGGAGATCATGGCAGTTCAAGGTCAGATGGCTATCTTTAAGGTGAAATGTTTGTTGCAACCCCTGTGGGGGCTTTGGGCATATTGAGTGTCAATTGCCCCAGTCAGCAGAGTCTTCAACATGAACCTGAAGAAGGGGGTGAAACAAATGAGGAGACAAAAAAACACAAGGAAGAGAGCAAGTCACAATTTCTGATCAAGTTCTGAAATTTTATTTTTAGCCAGCATTAAATAAAAACTCTAAAGGGGAAGTGCATGTAGGCACATAGGGTGGGGAAATTTCACAGTTAAGGGGTGTTTTGCTAAACAGGGTGTGTAACTATGGAAACCTATCTATTATCAGTCATTTGCCTGAAGGGAGTTGCCTGTGGTCAGAGAACAAACTTAAGTAAAGGAAACTGCTGGAATTCATGGCATACCTTAAGACAATGGGGACTTTAGCCCTGGCTCCTGGCATGTGACTGTTTTTACACCTAGCTAGGGAAAGTTATCCATATGCCCCAGATGTATGTGGAGGAATTATGTGCTATAAATGATTAATCACACTGCTAAAAGTTCCTTAGAAATAAATCCCAAGGAAATAACAAATGAGAAAGCTACAATTATACACAAGAAATTTGTTACAGGAGACAGCTAATAGATTCAAAGGCACTCAATATCAAAACACCTTGAATTTTGGCTTTTTCTACATCAGGGCCCTTGCTGAATGGGTCAAACTTCTTGGTGCCAAGTGAGTTCATACTTTATATTTCTTTGGCTTCAAGCACTTAGGTAATTAATAAAATCACCTTTTTGTGTTTTCTTGGAAGCAATTTGTAGTTTGAAACAAGGCAAAACTTTATTTACTACTTCAAACACGTTTCTCTACAGTATCTGCATTGAATTGGTTAGTAAGATGTCATTCATATAATGGTAAACTACAGACTGAAGAAATTGATTGTGAATTATTTTCAGTTGCTATTGTACAATATATTGACATAAGGTAGGGTTGTTTAATATGCTTTTTGAAAGAATTTTTCAATATGTTTTAACAAGCTGGGAATGGTAAGTAGTCACTGTGAAGAAAAACTTTATCCTGTTCTTGCAAACAATCTTTTAAAAAGTCTTCTAAATCAGTCAGTACAATAGACCATTTTCTTTTAGGTAACAATGAAGGCAAGGGGATTCCAGAGCCCATTGGCTTACTTACCTTATTAATAGCTCTTAGATATATTACTATTTTCTACTGTTCAAATTTAATTTTAATGACAAGCATAGAAAAATTCCAAGTACCAGTCAATTATTCAATATATTGAACATTTAGCTGTTCTTATACCAACTGTTCTAATGCCTCTAATTGTTTTGATGTTAAAAGCCATTGTTTCACAAAGACAGTTTTGTCAGTTAATCACTTGAAAGATACAGCTGTTGGTACCTTTGACAGATCAGCAGCTATTGTGCCTGCTTCTGTACTACCTGAATGGTTAGTAGCTGTTATTCATAATACTTTTAACATTTTCCTTGTACATATACTTTAGTTTATGGTTTGTTTCTGAGTTTGAAGGAATATTCATTTGGATACTCTATTTCTGCAACCAATCCTATTCTCATAAATTTATTGCTATGTTAGAGTCATACAGCTTTAATTTTTACTCTGTACTTCTAGTCCTCCACAGATGACTCATCTTATGTTCTCTTTCACTGAGATAAAATTCCAAACTCTAAAACCTGAACACTTAACTCCTCAAGAGGCCAATTTGGATGCTAAGACTGTGAGGCTATTATTATTACATATTCCTCTGTGTCTATCAAAACTTTAATTTTACTGTCATTTATTTATATTTTCAACTTTGGATTTTGGTAATTTATAGAAGGTTGTCAAAATATTTGCCTTACTTTTTCTCCTAAAAATTTTGTGTTATCTTCTAAAGATTTTCTGCCATCCATAGCAGTATGGTTTTCCATAACAGGCATTAACTCTTTAATTACTCTGTGGAGGCATTTCCCCAGTGCTGACAGGGAATTAATGAATCAAGTTCGACATTGTTTGATCTACATTTATTAGTCCAATGTTAACCTTTGCCACACCTTCATATTCCAGAAGGCTAAAACCATGGTGGTCCAATATGATACAAAGATTTATTCCCATTTTTTGTGGCTGTTGATATTTGCTTTATGACTAAGTATGTGGTCAATTTTAGAGAAAGTTCCATGGGGTGCTGAGACATATGTAAATTCCTTAGTATTTGGATGGAAGGTTCTGTATATATCTATTAAGTCCATTTGAATTATATTATCTGTTAGATCCCTTATTTCTCTGTTGAGTTTCTGTCTAGTTGACATATTCAAGGGTGAAAGTAGGGTATTGAAGTCTCCCACTATTAGTGTGTGGCATTTGATGTGAAGTTTAAACTTTAGTGGTGTTTCTTTTACATATGTAATTGCCCTTGTGTTAGGGGAATAAATATTCAGAATTGAGACTTTATCTTTGTGGATTTTTTTTTTCCCTCAGATGAATGAGTAATGTCTGTTCTGGTCTCTTTTGATTGATTTTGTTTGAAGACTATTTTGTTAGATAGTAGAATGTCAACACTAGATTGTTTCTCAGGACCATTTGATTGGAAATTCTTTTCCCAATTCTTTACTCTAAACCTGTGCCTGAAGTTGAGGTGTTTCTCTTGCATGCAGCAGAAGGATGGCTTCTGTTTTTGTATCCGTTGTGTTAGGGTGTGTCTTTCTATAGGTGAATTGAGTCCATTGATATTAAGGAATATTAATGACCAGTGATGGATATTTCTGGTTATTTTTGGTGGTAGTGTACATGTGTTTTTTCTTCTTTAGGTTTTTCTTCTATGAGATTATCTATGGCTTGTTGTTTAAGGCGTATATCTGGTTTCCTTAGGTTGGAGTTTTTCCTTTATTGCTTGCTTTAGGCATGGATTTGTTCATAGGTACTGTTTAAATCTGGTTTTGTCATAAAATATCTTGTTGACTCCATCTATGGTGATTGATAGTTATGCTGAGTATAGTAGCCTGGGCTGGTAGTCATTCACTTTAGTGTTTGTATAATCTGACCAGGACCTGCATGCTTTGATTGTTCTAATTGAGTAATCTGGTGCTATTCTAATGAATCTGTCTGTTTTCTCTGCAGCTCCTGGTATTTTTTCTTTATTCTGTTGGTTTATTCACTTGATTATTTTGTGGTGAGCAGACTTCTTCAGGAGCTCTAGTCTACTTGGTTTTCTGTAATCTGCGTATATCTTTATAGGCATTTCCTTCTTTAGGTTGGGAAAGTTTTTTCTATGATTTTCTTGAATATTCTTTCAGTGCCTTTTAGCTGGTATTCTTTTTCTTCCACTCTCATTATTCTCAGCTATGTTCTTTTCCTTTTGTCCCACATTTCCTTGATGTTTTGTGTTATGACATTTTTGGTTTTAGTGTCTTCTTTTACTGATATATCTATTTCCATTAATAAATTTTTCACTCCAGAGATTCTCTCTTACATTTCTTGCATTCTTTTGGTTATGTTTGTATCTATACTTCCAGTTCTTTCCTTCAGGTTTTCTATTTCTAGCATTGCCTTAGTTTATGCTTTTTTTATAGTTTCTATTTTAATTTTTAATTTCTGGATTTTTTTTACCCTGTTTATTTTATTTTTCTTTTCTTCCATGGATTTGGTAATCTCTTCCAATTTTTTGTTTGTATTTTCTTCTGTTTTTGAAGGTAATCTTTTTATAACCTCTTTTAAGGTTTTTATTATCTTCATAAAGTTGTGTGTAAGGTTGTTTTTTCTTTCCCTTCATTACTATGCTCAGGTTCTGATCTTGTAGAACCAGCAGCTTCTTTCATTGGTGCCTTGTTGTTCTTTATGTTGTTATATATATTGTTGCACTGGCATCTGCCCATTGGTTTCTCAGTTTATGCTTAGTCAGCTCTAGGTAAGTGGACTCTTAGTCAGCTGTGGGCCAGGGGTCTATGGGTCTCCAGTTGTTGCAGATGTCACTGGTATAAACTATTTTTAAAGAATCCCAACAATTCTAAATTCTTTTAAAATAACTAAGGTTTAATATTTCAAATTTAATGGGTAATTAAAGAATAAGAGCTTAAGTCCTGTCTCAGAAATCAGTTACATTTGATTCCCTCTAGAAATAAAATACCATCAATCTGAGTGTATGGTGGTGACTACTCCTGTCTTTGTACAAAAGCTCAGTGTCTTTATACCATTGAGTGAAAAAACAGGCCACAGGGAAGAGAGATAATATACTTATATTGGTGAAAAATTGTACTGAAATGGAAAGCAGAGAAAGAAAGATGAAATAAATTTTACTTGTGTATATCCATAGATGTTTTGCCTGCATGTATGGAAATATATCACATACACATTGAGTGCCTGAAGAGACCAAAAGAGGACATTGGATTCTCCCAAAATTGAAGTCACAGACAGTTGTAAGCTGCCATGTGAGTACTGGAAATCAAATCTGGTTCCTTCCCAAGAGCAACTAGTGCTCTTAACTGCTAAGTGATCCCTCTAATCCCAGAATAAGATTTTTTTTTAAGTTTTGGTATTGAAATTTTACATAAAGGAAATCACAGTGGCCTCAACTGAAAAGAAATTTCTCAAAGATAAGAAATACAGACATAAATAAACCTGAAAGAAGTTTTCAAAGGAAAAAAGATCATACAGTCTGAGGAAAGCATGCATCTAAATCTGGGAAATAAAAATAACAATGCTGTTCTTCACTCAGAGACCCAGAAGCATACAAAGCAGCACTGGTAATAAATTGATAAGCATTAGTTCTATTTGTACATAAGTTGAATTTTATTAAAACTACTTGCATTAATAAGGAAAAACATAGCATGTAAACATTTCTTTGACACAGTATCAAGGAGAACACTGAGATAGTTGTAGGCTCTTGTTAAACTGCCCTGAGTTGAAAGTTTTCCCACATCTCTTCTCTATAAGATGTTTGATTCATTATGTATAAGTTCTCTAAAGTTTAAGTTTTACCAATTAACAACAATGAATTAATACTGCACCTTAGATCTACCTGTTTTGATGGATGTCACAGAGTCCATCCATTAACCTGCAGGCAGAGGACTAGTTGCTAGACTTGTAAGTGTTGGTGCTCTTACCAATTCCTCATTCTGCTTTAATATCTTGAAATAATAAAGACCATTTAAAATATCTAAACTCACTTTGAATAAATATTTGTGTATTCATTTGTATACTGCATTAAGAGACATCTGGTATAGCACTTTGCAAAGGTTTTATTTATTTATTTATTTGTTTGTTTGTTTGTTTGTTTGTTTATTTTAATGTCCTGCAGTTCTCTGAATTAGATAATGCTAGAGAAGAAGGGATGCTATCTGAAAGTAAACATATACCACCTCTGCTTTCTCTCTGTATATAAGAGTAGAGTCTCTCAATCCTATTTCTCACCATTGGAGAAAATTATTTGAGATGATCTATGTAGTCCTGGCAACAGCATGATACAATGTTAACAAAAATTACAACAAACATTAAGATGGCTTAGTGGGTAGTGCTGATTGTTAATAAGCAAAATGACTTGAGCTTTGTCCCTAGAATCCAGACAGCAGAGAACCAACCCTAATCTTTCAGTCTCACTACATGTGTGCCTTTGTTCATAAGCACACATACAGAAACACATACAAACACACATACACAAATACATTATTGTAAAAATAAATTTTAAATTGGATTGGGACTATTATTTTTATTTTCAGAAATAAATACTACTAGCAAAAATATGGACAATTGTAGAGAGCTGCCTGCTGCTGCACCCTAAAGATGGTGCTGATTTCTGGCCTCCACCCCCCATGGGTGAGTGCTCTCTTTTGATAAACAACTCCTTATTTGGCTTGAGCCTGGAGCATGGTTCGCTGTTGCGTATGTGGACCTATGAGCTGTGCCCACGTGGCTTATTGGGATTGGATGCCCTGAGAGTTTCTAGTCAGTGGGCTGGGTTTCCCGGGGAAGAAGAAGAAGACAGAGAAGAACAAAGAGAGAACAATTGTAAAGGTCCCGAATAAACTGCTGAAAGAAGATCCTGGGTGTTGTGCTTTCCTTGCTGGCAAGGTTGCGCGCAACAGACAATGTTGTTATTACATATTCTGTTAGTTGTCTTTTGGGGCAGTATAAAATAGAATTCAACTATCAGACTTGACATGAGGTAACCTCTTCAAATACAACTTATAAGGTAGCCATTTTCTCTCCCCTCTGTCCCTATTCCTTTCTTCTTTCTTTTTGCTTCTACACCAGGACTACATACTTAAAACTTAAGTTGACCTCATTTTGTCATCCAGACTGCAACAGTTATATACCAGTAGTAGGCAAAGCTGCACTATTCACTAATCATCCATGCAGTCCAGAATACTCCTCACTTAAATAGTTACAGCACACATTATGAGAAGGTACAGATTCAACTCAATTTCTTCTTAGTAATTTCAGTTATTTGTCTTGCATATTGACTTACAAATCTATCATATATCCTAAATATATCCTATCATTTTTGTTTACTCTCAGTGTCTACATTTGGAAAAATACTGGTTTCTTAGTATTATTATTTACTTATGTAAGTGAAGGCACATAGTAACAGTGAAAAATCCATGTGTCCTATAATTTACAACTGCATTCCTATGTGTATAGAGATATAACATTTTTTCAAAATGAAGCAAATGATATAGTTAATATTAATGGCCTATAGGTGCTAGAGAGATGATAGCTCAGTGGTCAAGAGCACTGAATGATCTTTCAAAGGTCTTGAGTTCATTTCTCAGCAACCACATAGTAGCACACAACCATCTATAATAGTATCTATTGCTTACTTCTGGTATTCAGATGTACATGCAGATATAGCACTCATATAAATAAAATAAGTCTAAAAAATAATTAATGGGCTATGAAGCTAACCTTCAGAGTAGAGTCTTTAAAAAATAAAAATAAGTTTCAAAGGAGAGTTCTTCCCTTCCACGTTCATGCTCAGTTCCATTCTAATCAAAATTAAAAGACCAGCATAAATTGCATAAAAACTGAGCACTGATCAAAAATGTTAATGATCTTGAATCAAAACCCAGGAGCAAAGTAACTTGGTAATTAAGTACACTCAACTCTTTCCATCTGTTCATAAAAATATTTTCTTCTTTTTTTTTCTTTTCACAGAAATTTGTCATGCAATCATCTCTCTCATCTCTTGGTACTAAATGAAGGTCTCCTAGAATAAAGACATCAATACTTACAATGTAGATGCATGCAATAAAGCAATCAAGATTTATAATTATGACCAATAGTAATCCTAAATTAGTAAAGAAGTGTGACATCATTCATGACAACACTTTAGATAAGTTTGCCATTGTTTACCATAGTCCAGTTTTCTTAAAATATAACTTTTAGTTTATTATGATGACAAATATTTTTTCTGGGACTCTATTATCTCAGGTAATATGTATAGAGTACTCTCTTAGTTTTCATGTCTCTCCTATAGAATTATTATAAATTTTAAATGTGTGGTCACTTGTTGAGCTCTTTGAAATAGACAAGTTATATTCTAAATACTTAATAACTTGCAAATTTTATTTTTCAAAATGAGTATACCAGCTATATATAGCCACATCTAAAGTGTATGTACACTGATTAATACCAGGGATATTTTTCTGTACTTTTATCTCCTCACAAGAATTATTTTGATACTTTAAAGACTATTTATAATATCTAGACAGAAACATTTTTATAATACTTCTATAGTATAATGAACATTAGATTGTTTTTAGTTTATGTATTACAAGTGTGTATGTATGTATGTAAGAAACAGAGAGAGAAAGAGAGAGAGAGAGAGAGAGAGAGAGAGAGAGAGAGAGAGAGAGAGAGAACAGGTACACGGTAAACAGAATTCAGAAAAGAGTGACAGGTCACCTTAAGCTAGAGCTGATTAAAGGCTATTGTGTGCCACCTGAAATAGGTAATGGTAACTGAACTCCTCTGCAAGAGCAAAAAGTGCCCATAATCAATGAGTCATTTCTTTAGGCATGATAAATATTACTTTATTAGCAACTTTATACAAGAATCAGTCCATATCCCTTTAACAGATGAAAAACTGAAGATTGAGAATTACATATGATGGCTGAAATTATAAGTCAGTGAGTTTGGATCTAAACACAGTGAGCTGCCTGTGTTCTAAGACCTGAAGGCCAAATATCAATACTATCTCATTCATATCTTGGCCTGGTTCCTCTTACATAGAGAAAGAAAGATTGCACAATAGTTTGCTGTGGAGGCACCTAGACTTGAAGTAGAGCAAGCAGATAAAAGTCTGGTTTTTTGCTTGTCACAGTCAAGATTGAGACATCACTTGGGAAGTCTTCTGAAAGTAATAAATTCTTTTATGTTTAGAAAGAACAAGTGCCTCTCTATCTGTCCTTCTTGGGTTCTCCTTTTCATCATCTGCATTACAGGACATTTATTCCCATGGAACTAGTTTCTTTTTGTTTTCTTCCTCATGTGATGAAAGTTCATTGTAGTTATACATTCTATGGTTCATGAACAAGCCACACCCCCCTTGACCAGATACAATACAGGAGTTCCTCAGCTGTGGCCACTGTGGTATTAAAGGTTGCATCAGGGTCCTCAATGGAGAAAAAAATAATTCAGAGTTTGCATCATCACAGATAGAAAAGAAAAAAATTTGTGGCCACTTAAGGTTGTATAAGGCCAGTTCAATTCCTAGACTCGGCTATCTTGATGCTGTGGTTTTTGTCACCTTTTCAAAGCAGCCTTCATCATATCAGAACTCTTCACTCTTCTTCATTTCTGTATGTCCAAAGGATAAACTGCTTATATCAGTAGGTCAAAATGAAGCAAGTAGACAAGTCCTAATCACCATCAATAGTTTCTAAACATTAGGGGATAGCAAGATGCCTCAGCAGGTACTTGTATCCCGGGCATGAAGACCCATGTTCAAATCCCCCAAAATCACATAAAAAGCCAATCATGGTCACAAACACCTGTACCTCTAGTATTACGGCAAGGGGAAGAAATAAAAACAGTGGGGTTGGCTAACAGCTGTTGTAGAATGTTAAAAAGGGAAAGATACATTACACTTATTTATGCTCCATTTGTTTAACAATGTAAAGATTTGTGTTAAATATGTAAAGATATGTTGCATTTGTTTCATTTTGTCTGCCTAAGGCACCTGACTGGTCTAATAAAAAGCAGAATGACAAATAGCCAGGCAGAAAAAGGATAGGTGGAGCTACCAGGCAGAAAGAATAAGTAGAAGAGGAGAAAGAAGGAAAAAAGGAAATGAAAGAAGAAAAAGAGGATAAAACACAGGACATGTCTGTCAGGACCAGAAATCAAGCAGCCTTTATCCAGACAGACATAAAGATAGCAAGAAAGTAAGAAAAAGCCCTGAGGCAAAAAAAGTATATAAAGAAAAACATGTATGAGGACACAATTACTCTAATGCCCAAGCCACTCAAACACAAAGAAAGAGAATTACAGACCAATTTCCCTCATGAATATTGATGCAAAAATTCTCAACAAAATTCTGGCTAACCATATGCATCATAATATAAAAAATGTCATTCATCACTATCAAGTTGGCTTCATCCTAGATATGTAGGAACAATTCAACATACGACAGACTATAAATGTCATCTATCATATAAAAAAGCAAAAGGAAAAAACCCACATGACCATATCCTTAAATGCTGAAAAAACCTTTGACAAAATCCAACACTCCTTTATGATAAAAGTCCTAGAGAGATCAGGAATAGAGAGAAAATATTTAAATATAATAAAGGCGATGTACAAGAAGCCGACAGCCAACATCAAACTAAATGGAGTAATATTCAAAGACATCCCAATAAAATCAGAAACTAGACAAGAATGTCCTCTCTCCCCTTATCTATTCAATATAGTTCTCAAAGCTTTAGCTAAAGCAATAAGATAACAAAAGGAGATTATGGGGATATAAATGGGAAAACAAGAAATGAAATAATATCTATTTGCAGATGATATGATTGTATACATAAGTGACCCACAAAATTCTACCAGGGAACTGCTACAGCTGATAAACACCTTTAGCAATGTAGCAGGATACAAGATTAACTCAAAGTAATCAGTAGCCCTCCTATACACTAAAGATAAAAGGGCTGAAAAAGAAATAAGGGAAATATCACCCTTTTTAATAGATGCAAATAGCATTAAATACCTTGGAGTAACTATAACCAGAGAAGTAATAGATCTATTTAACAAAGATTTTAAATCACTGAAGAAAGAAATTGAAGAGGATACAGAAAATAAAAAGATTTCCCATGTTCCTGGAAAGATCATAGTAAAAATGGCAATCTTATCAAAAGCAATCTACAGATTCCATGCACTTCCCAACAAAATCCCAACACAATTTATTATAGACATTGAAAGAACAATATTCAATTTCATTTGGAATAACAGGATTGCCAAAACAATTTTACTCAATAAAAGAACCTCAGGAGACATCACCATTCCTGACATCAAGTTCTACTATATTATATTATAGTAATAAAAACAGCTTGGTACTGGCATAAAAACAGACCTGTGCATCAATGGAATTGAACTGAAGATTCCAACATTAACCCAAAAACCTATGAATACCTGATATTTGACAAAAAGGCCCAAAATATTCAATGTAAAAAAGATAGTATCTTTAACAAAGAGTTTTGGCATAGCTGAATGGTACTGTGTAGAAAAATGCAAACAGATCCAAGTCTGTCACCCTGCACAAAACTCAAATCCAAGTGGATCAAAGACCTCAACTTAAACCCAGCCACTTTGAACTTGATAGAAAAGAAAGTGGGAAATACCCTCCAATGCATTGGCACAGGTGGCCAATTCTTAAATATAGCACCAGTAGCACAGACACTAAAAATAACAATCTATAAGTCTGACCTCTGAAACTGAAAAGCTTCTGTAAAGCCAAGGACATAGTCAATAGGACAAAACAGCAGCCTACAAATGGGAAAAGATTTTCTTCAACCCTAAAAGTGACAGAGGACTGATCTCTAAAATATATAGAAAACATAAGAAACTAGAGCCCAAAACCCTTATTAACCCAATCAAAAAATGGGGTTCAGAATTAAAAAGGGAATTCTCAGCAGAAGAGGTACAAATGGCGGAAAGGCACTGGAAAAGTGCTCAACATCTTTAGCCATCAGAGAAATGCAAATCAAAACAACTTTGAGATACCACCTTACACCTGTCAGATTGGCTAAAATAAAAGACACAGATGACAACCCATGCTGGAGAAGTTGTTGAGGAGCAAGGTGAACACTGCTCCATTTTTGGTGGGAATGTAAGCTTGTTCATCCAGTCTGAAATGCAATATGGTGGTTTCTCAGAAAACTGGGAATCAATCTCCCCAAGGATCCAGCAATACCATTACTGGGCATATATCCTAAAGATGCACATTCACACTCCAAAGGCATTAGTTCAGCTATGCTCATAGCAGCATTATTCATAATAGCAAGAACCTGAAAACAATTTAGATGCCCCTCAACTGAAGTTAAGCACAGTGATAGAAAGTATACTATAACAATGCATAAATACAATGACAGTTTGTGGCCAACTTGTTACTTTACTAAAAGCTTCAAAATTTAGCAGCCTGTAAACCTGAATGTACTTGCCATGACATCTTCAAGTTGTAATGCTAAACAAGTATATATTAGTACAAATAAGATGCTATATCTGTTTAAAAGGTGAGTACTATATCCACTTAATTTGGATATGGGTATACAAATGGCTGAGGAATACTACTTTAGTAAGCTCAGAGGAAGCAAGCCATTGATTGGCTTCTGCACCAAAATAAAAATAGCATTAAACTACATGTTTTAAAAACCTGATGTGCATCTTATATTTATTTTAAAAAGAAACAAAAAACAAAATCTTTATACTAGAGACCAACAATGTGGTTTTGTGAGAAAAATTTGCATTGTCCTATTATATAACTCTTCCATATACCTGTATTAATCAGTGTTCCACTGCTGTGAAGAGAACTCTTTGACCCCAAGGCCATGACAACTCTTATAAGATAAAACATGTAACTGAAGACTTTCTTACAGTTTCAGAATGTTAGTACCTTATCAGCATGATAAGAAACATGGCAATGTGCAGGCAGATGTGGTGCTGGAAAAGCAGCTGAGAGTTCTATGTCCAATTCCACAGACAGTAGGAAGAGAGAGACACTGGTTCTGGCTTAGACTTCTGAAACCTCAAAGCCCAAACCCAGTGACATACTTCCTCCGACAAAGGCACGCCTATGCCAACAAAGCCACACCTTTTATTCTCTCTGAAGTAGTCCTACTCCCTAATGACTAAGCATTCAGCTATATAAATTTATGAGTTTATTGGGGTTACCTACTGAAGCAATGATGACTCAAAGACAGCTGTGACACTGCTAAGCCCACACCAGTCTGATGGCAGCTTGCTCAGCCTGTGTCCTTGGAGTTTCCTGCCTGATTTGAAGGCAGCTGCTTAGAAAACTCCACTTTTCCAGCAATCCTTTCCTGTTTGTATAACTTTGAAGAGGAGCCTTGTGAATCTTGTTATCTTCTAAGCTAATGAAGTCTCTGTTTTCTCTTTAGTGGAGAAGAAGTGGCGGTCCAATATTATCTCTTCATATGAGCTTAAGAAAAGAAGAAATAAACATATTTGAGAACCAAGAATAAGAATGAAATAATATTTCTGCAGCTAAATTCAAGCAAATGCTTATTTGCCTTTTTTATGTTTTATTATTGTTTCTCTATGGTCTACTTCAAATGCTATCACCCCCATACCTACACATAATAGATATCAAAGAAAAATTAGAATACTTAATTAGGTTGAACTTATATCATTAGATATCTTCACAGAGATTGCAATGATCTTGAAATTCCTCCTGGAATACTCATAGGGGTAGATGTAAAGAATTTACCCACAGAGCACATAATTTTTTAAATAACTCAAAAATATTTACAAAAGTTGTTGTCTTTTATTAATTGATAGTACATTTAGAATAAAACCAAACTCAGTGGTATCCCACAGACACAAAGTTCAACATTCAGAGCAATTTCTTTTACCTTGAACAAAACTAAGTATAACTGTAGAACACATGTAAGTGGGAAGAATCCTTAACAAGAGTCATTTTCCAGTTAAATGTGTCTGTAGTGTATTTCCCCTTTGCACCTTCAGCATCTGAATAGTTAATGACCTATAACAAAAACAGGCTTACCCTTGGTAACAAGTTTAAGTGGAATCAGTTTTGCCTGCAGTACTTTGTCTTGAGTTCACAGCATGTGCATGGATATTGAACATTTTTGATCTTGGGCATGTCATCACAGCCTAGCCCAAGACAACACAACATACTCTTTTAAAACTTCTTAAGCTCTTGTCTTGTCTTAAATTCTGCCATTTTCCAACTTATTCTCACACCAATGCTTTTTCCTTTTCAAAGTTAATGCACCATTTTCTGTGTCATGGATTGTACGGGAGCTACAAAGTAGCTGCATAAAAAGAACTCTCTTTACAATTCCCCAAACAGTATCTCATACTTATAAAATTATTTGTTGTCCAAAGAGGAAATCTTGCTTTCTGTTCAGAAGAAGCCATGGTTGACCATAGAACTCTCTGTGGGCACAGACATGCAAACAACGTTTTGTTACTTTCTCCTAATATTGCCCCATCAATCCAGCACTCCCCACACAGCTTACATCTGCTTATTGAATCATGCCCCTGTAAAAAAATGTGAGATTTTGCTTGTTTGCTTCATTTTGTTTCTACATGAGAAGCCAAGAATACACGGCATTTCATCTGAGACATTTATAGTTCAGAACATGTTTTTAAAGAGTACCATTTGTATAAAGTTTTTTTTCCAATTGAAGTTGTACATACACTTAGTTTTATTTTGAGGACTATTTTGTTTTTTTCAAAACTGTTGGGGGAAACAAGAGAATAAATAAAATTAGAGTAAGATAAAGAAAAGTGTGAGCATTGAAGAGAGTAAACTTAGCTCAAGAAATGGCATTTTGTATTCTAGTAGCCATAGAGATAAAATAGAGTTCAGTTCCACATTCCTGGCAGGGGCTTGCCCAGTTCTAGGAGAGAATGAGCTGGCCACCTGGATGTCCAGGTGGGGTCCAAGACTAAAAGGAGTCTTCCATTTTAGAGAACTATGCAGAACTAAAGCAGACAGAGCCCTGAGAAAGAGTCTCTCACCCAGTTCCCAGAGACCATAGCTAGAAACTGCTGTTTACATAGGGGCAGCATGACCTAAGTTCCAACTGCAAAATCTATAGCACCCTGGTCCTACTAACTGACCACCATATGCTCTAGTCAAAATACACCACCATCATTCCTGGGCCAGCTACACGTTCCAGGGTTGATGGTGGGCTTCCCGCTTCTATAGGAGACATTCCAGGGCACAGAACCAGGACAGCTTGACCATACCCAAAGGATGAGCTATGAGACCCTGCACAAAACTAGCCCAAACATGCCAGGAAGAAATAATAATAATAAAAATGATTTTCACCTTGGTACTAACCAATCAAAAGCCTGACACATTGTTACCAGGCACCCCCACCCTAGTTTCTAGAAAGCCCCTAGCACCAGCCAATTAGCTAATGACTCATACCATTAGCCTCACCTGAACAGCTTCGGGCTATAAAAGGAGCAACCCCCTACGGCCCTAATCAACCCTCCTGCATGATTCCTGTATAACAGACATCTGGGGTGGTTCACGAGCTAGCTGGTTTCTATCAATAAACCTTGCTTTTGCATTTTGCTACCTCCTTGTCTCCGGTGGTCTTTCCAGGATCACGACTTTTGGCATAACAAGCATGTCTCCCTTGTCACCCTACTTCATTTTTTTGTATTTCTGACAGAGCAATTGTTCTGGGAGAACAAAGTGTTCTTGTTACTCCACTGATTACAACCATTCTAGTGGCCACTTATCACCCAGTAGAAAGGTGTCCAAGAATGCCAACTGAGCTTGAGAGGCCCAAGATGTACAACTCACCTTCTATTTATGCCAACCACTAGGACATTGTTGAATGGCAAGCAAAAATATTCGAACATGTAGCGTCCCACTCTATGTCTCATTGCCTAGAGAGATGCTGGACATCTATATGGCCAGAAAAACTTACCTTCCAAAGCAGTTCAAACATCATTCCTCAAAAGAAGAATCTTTGAAAACACATTATTTCATGAAATTATTTCTCAAAAAGAGCCTGAGGTTCTTACTTTATGATTTGAAATTGTTTGCCAGTGTTTGCCTCTTTCTTAAGCTTCATGTAAATGTATTTCTTTTTTTGTACTTTGCACATTTTAGTTTCTATAAATTACAGGGCTGAAGAAATTGCTCAATGGTTTGGAGCACTTGCTGCTTTTAGAAGAATATCTGAGTTTAGAATATGATGCCTACCTCTCATTTTTCCAGGCACCAGAAAGACACATGGTAGACATATAGACAGGCAGACACAATCATGTAAATAAAAATAAAACAATTTAATAAACATCTTAATAAACATTTAATAAAATATAGTAACATTTTATGTTGAAATATATTTAAGATTAAATATACTAGCATATTACTCTATTTAGTATATTACTCTCTAAGTAGTTAAATAGCTAAATAAATTAATGCTAATTTCTTTAAAGTTAAAGCTTTGGCAGGTTAACATGAAAGAATATATTAGCATGGGTTCCATAGTGAGACAGAAACAGAAGGACCTTTAATATACATACATATATACATATATGTTTATATGCATATACATGTAATATATATTTCGCAGTGAAATATGTATGCAAAATTCATCATAAGGAACTTCTTTATTGTCTGGCACTGTTATATTCTATGTCAGTTTTGAGGAAATTACAACTAAGCAAATGTACTTCTTAGTGCAGATCCCAAATTGCCTGTTCCTTCAAGGCTATTCCTACAATACACACCCCATAGACAGGGGAACCCCATAAAATAATTCGGCTGACAAAGATTGTAATACTTCCTGGAATGCCATGTGGTAGACCCAACGTGGTGTCAGGTGAAATGAGTGTTCCTGGCATGTAAAGGCCGTAAGGTAAAGCCAACTAGCACAGTGTACATAGAGCATATCCCTAGGTGTGGCTATGTAGATTTGCACCCACCCCTTCTCTTAAAAAGAAACACTAAGTGGCAGCCCACTCTCTCTCCCTCCTTTCCCTTCTTCCCTCCCTCTATCTTTCTCTCTCTCTTCTCTCCTGCTCTTCTCCAGGTACCTGCTTCTCTGTAACTCTCTGGAATAAACTCTCCTGTGGCACCTGGTAGTGAGTTTGTGTGTCTCTACCCCCCACACAAAAGAACTAACAGAGATGAAGAAAATCTTCTCTCCTTTCAAACTAGTATTTGCTGAGGCTGGAGCAGCAACTAAGCAGTTAAGAGTAGAGGTTGCTCCTCCAGAGAACCCAGTTTGGTTTGAAACACTCACATGGTCGGGGGGAGGTCACAACAGACAGTTTCAAAGACCTCTCCTGACTTCGTTCGTACCAGGCACACACATGTATACAGACAAGTGTGCAAGTAAAACATTCATGCACGTAAAAAAAGGTCTGTTTTAAATGATGTATTATAAAAAGCTAAGGTAGCCAAGCTTTTTTACCCATTTGGAAGTAGAAACTGACAGGTATTTTTTTCCACTGATGGGATAAAGAACCTTGAGCCATTTTACTATGGTAGAGAAAGTCCTAACATGAGGTATTCTTGATGAATATAAGTTTGGTAAAATACAATTGGCAACAGTCACACAGTTCTGCATAACATTAAATGGCTAATAACTAATAAAGATATAGATGTTCCTATATGTCAAAGTTCTAAGCTCTGGTAACATCATTCAGTTATTCAATTTATTTATCACTTGTGATTTACATAATGTTAATAATCATGTATGCTAGCTATTTTTATGTCAACTTGACACATGCTAAAGTCATTGGAGAGGAAGGATCTCAGTTGGGAAAATGCCATCATAAGAAAAGACTGTAGGTAAGCCTGTACAGCATTTTTAAATTAGTGTTTAATGAAGGAGAACCTAGCCCATTGTGTATGGGGACACTCCTCAACTTGTGTTCCTGGGTTCTGTGAGAAAACAAAAAGAATAAGCCAAGTGGAGCAAGTCAATAAGCAGCACCCCTCTAAGACTTATACAGAAGTTCTTATATCCAGGTTTCTTCCCTGTTTTGAGTTACTGTTCTGACTTTCCTGAGGAAATGAATATCATGTAAAAGTATAAATCACATTAACCCATTTCTCCCTAAGTTGTTTTTGGCTATGAACTTTTATCACTGCAATAGTAAAACCCTAAAACATAAAGTTTAGGCAACAAATTGATGTTTAATCAAGGTAGAGGGCCTTTTGCTGCTTAGAATGAAGAGATTTAAACCAAGATCCCAATTAACATATGGCTTCCTTTTGTGGTGGTAAGAAACTGTTTGCTGCAAGAATTCTGGTTTTAATGAAAAAAACTGAGAGCCAGATATTGGGGAAAGGCTGAAACATCAGAGATGAAATATCAGAAACCCAGCTATCTTCCAGCTTTCTCAGCTTCACTCCTGGTCACTTCTAATTGCTGCTGTTTTTCCAAGCCTGCCTTAAATACCCTCCTCACCCAGCTGTATCCATCCATGTTAAGACTACAGGCGCAAGCTACTCTATTTGGTAGCCAGCCTTGAACTCACACAAATACAGAAAGATCTCTGCCTCTGGAATTATGTGATTAAAGTTGAAGGTCATCACTCCCAAATGTTCCCAAGATGGGATTAAAGATGTGTGCCATTGAAGCCCAGCTGTTTGGCCCTGTACTCACTGAGATCCAGAACTCCCCGAGATATGTGAGTTACCACTGCTCTGTTACCCCTGAAACTCCTGGAGCGACCTCTTCCTAGTTGACTATGGGTTGATCTCTTGATATTCCAGGTTTTATTAAACATGTAACATATCACCCAAACTGTTGTTTTGACAATGCTAGGAAAATGAATATTGGTATAAGGAAGAAAAATTTGTCTACAAAATCAACACATGCTAGTATTCCTTAGTTGGTAAGAAAGAGTCACAGGAAAGAAAATGACAAAGTTTAATTTCTTTGATGAAACTATTAGTCTAAAGTGTCTGTAAAATTATGGCTTGGAATATTCTAGGGAGTTCTGTTATAATCACAATTGGTGTTTTTAGAGAAAGTAACCCTTCACAAGTGTGACTAGATTTATCATTTATGTCATTTGATAGCAAGTATTCTTTCTACTTGCAAGTGATCTTTACACAACATGGTTATATTTTTCTGAACAGTATGAACTGTTTGCTTTCTTTAATCCTCAAGTCTTCCTTGGTTTATACAATAGTGTGTCTTTACTCATATATGACCACAGTGCTACTGTCAGATTTCTGTGACATATTTCTGTTGTGATTAAAGGTATGTGCCACCACTGTCTGGCTTCTATTGCTAACTAGTGGCTAGCACTCTGATCTCCAGGTAAGCCTTATTTGCTAGGACACAACAAAATATCATCCAACAGGCTGGCCTGAGTCCTGAGTCTCCTCTAGCTAGCAAGGTCTGGTACCTTGAGCAGAGGGGCACTTTCTGGAACTGAAGTCTACTACATTGAACTTTGTCTCTATATACATTAGGGCATACAAAAATGGAGATCATACAGCTTCTGAAAAGAATATTGAAGTGGGAACATAGGGTCTTGTTTACAACTGGCCTAGTTCCTGGACATAATAAAGCTGATATTTTTCAGAATTATATAGAATCTTTGTCCATAGGGGCTTCTCTGTCAAGGTGGGTGATTTCTGTCTTGAAACTTAAAAGGCATTCTTTCAGAGAATAGTTTAGTTACTGGGAACATCCTGAAATCTCAATATAAAAGAATATTCCTAGAAGCTTCAGCTTTGGAAGTCAGGTTGGCACTAGTATCTACTGGCACAACACTGGACTCTGGGACCGCTAGGACATGGGACTGCAGAAGCCAGAGGAGCCCTGAGCCACACAAAGTAGCCCAGCCTGGAGGTTCCGTGAGAGTGTACAAATCTTGAGTTTGGAGATTGGAATGTAACTGACACTGGACTTTTATTTGGAAAGAACTAGTGTTGACATCTAAACACCATTAGCTCTCCTTCATTGGGGGGGGCACCACTTGCCTGTGTTCTGCTGTATATTTGTTACATTCATACTTGCTTTGATAAAGTACCAAAGAAAAACAGCATATTTTTCTGGGCTTGTGATACCTCACTTAAGAATATATTCTCCAAATCCATCCATTTGCCTGTATATTTTAGAATGTCTTTTTTTTTAACTGTTGTATAGTACTTATTTGTGTAGATGTACCACAGTTTGTTAGTCCAATTGAGGAGAATCTAGGTTGTTTCCAGGTTCTTGCTATGATGAATAATGCTGCTATGAACATAGTTGATCTAATGCCTTTGGAGTGCAAATGTGCATCCTTTGGGCATATGCCCAGTAGTGGTATTGCTGGGTCATTGGGGGATATTGAGTCCCCATTTTCAGAGGAACCACCATACTGCATTCCATAGTGGCTGTACAAGTTTACACTCCCACCAACAATTAAGGAGTGGTCCCCTTGCTTCAAATCCTCTCTAACATAGTTTGTCCTTTGTGGTTTTGATCTTAGTCATTCTTACAGGTGTAAGGTGGTATCTTAAAGTTATTTTAACTTGCATTTCTCTGATAGCTAAAGATGTTGAGAAATTTTTTTCAAGTGCATTTCTGCCATTTGTAATTCTGCTGAGAATTCCCTTTTTAGTTCTGAACCCCATTTTTTACTTGGGTTATTAAAGGTTTTGGATTCTAGTTTCTTGAGTTCTCTGCAGGGAATGTACTTATTCATTAGTGGACTTTAGGCTAAAAGCATAGAACACCCAAGCTGCAAACCACAATCTCTGAACAGCTTGGGATCAGAAGGAACTTCAGGGAGAAATCCAGGGATTCTCCTAGGAAGAGAAAATTTTCCTAGCTAATTGGGATCATAAGGGGTTGCAACCAAAAAGGTGTGGGAACAAATCATGAGAGAAGAAGATTGAGTGAGAGGAGCCACAAGGAGAGAGAAATAAAAAAGGGATGGCAAACCACAGTTAGTACCTTTTTAGAGCCTCGGTATATTTAGTTAGTTTCTGAATTTTTAGCCTTCTTTATGGGAGTGGCTATTCGGTCAGGACACCTACTTGTATTCAATATGCTACTGTACAGTTTTAAAACATCATAGCACAAGCTGTTATAGCTGAAACAAACTCAGAATTTTTACTTGTGTTTCTGGGGGTGCAATTAAGTATCTGGCAGGATTTCATTCTTTTTTCCTGGTGGCCATATGCTTGGTTAATACATGCTTTTGGAGCTCTTAAATTGACCTATTGATTTCTATGTGAATTTCATATATCCTCCAATATTAAAGTTAGATATTCTTTTGCTCCGTGAGGTATAAAATTCAGTGTGCCTGTTATAAATTTATTTATTCACTTAATTATGAATAAATAAATGAAGCAAAAAAAAGGGATGGAGATCTTAATAGAGGAAGCATATGTAGGGTTACAAAAAGACCAGATGTTAGGGAAACCTCCAAGAACTCACAGGATGTCCTTGGCTAGGTCTCCAAACAACAGTGAAAATGTTTCCTAGACAGGACTTCCCCTATATTCAAATGCATAGCCATAGCAAGTTCCACCATAATACTTATATTCAACAGTGAATAGAGATAGAGGCAGAGATACATGGCTGAGCACTGGGCTGAGCTCCTGGTCCATCTGAGACGAGGGGAGGAAAGTCTATATGAGCAAGTGAATAGGGCTTATGAGCAAAATTCCCACAGTAATGGCTGGATGGAGCTCTGTGGAGCTCACTGATTTAAGAACAGCCACTGGGAACCATCAAGAAAAGGAACTAGGCCCTCCAAGGATAGGCCACTGAAATGGGCAGTATGTGAAGCCCTGAAGGGAGGAATCAGACTGTGTTTCTGTGCATGGACTGGCGCTTCGGAGCCCATTCCCTCCAGAAGAACACGTAATGCAGTCTTGACATTAGGATGAGGAAATCGAACTTGCCTGGAGTGTCTGCTGAGCTAATCCACCTTGGCACTTCTTGCCCTTTTAGGGGAAGGGATGGAGGGATGGGAATTGGGGGAGACTGAAGGCTGACTGGGAGGGATTGGAAAGGGAAAGGGAAGAAGAACAAGGGGGGGTTCATGAAATAAATAATAATAATAAAATTAATAATAATAAAAAATAATAAATTAATAGCCAACTGCAGAATTGGTGTGCAGATTTTGGTTTTTCCTTTGGCTTACAATTCCACATTATAGTCCATCATAATGGGTCAATCACAATAGAAGGCATTTGAGACCACTGGTCACATTGTATGTGCAGTTATCTCTAAATCCTGAAGAGGAATAAGTGCTGGTGTTCAGATCACCTTGCCATCATTTCTCATCCTGGGACCTCAGTTCATAGGGATAAGTCCAACCACATTCAAGGTGGACCTTTTCATCTTAATTGACCCAGTCTAGAAAATATATATAGACACATCCTAAGGTTTGTTTCTGTGATAATTCTAAATCAATTTAGCTGTCAATCAAGATAAAAATCACATTTTCTATCAGCCTTCCCAAACTCCAGGTTTATTTTCTATAAAAGAGCAAGTGTTTTCAAGCCCAGCCTTCTTTATCTTACATAGAACAAACACAATAGGAAGAAAACTATATTATGGGTTATACTGAAATTTATTAGACACTTAGGTTTATTCTTTCTCATTCTCTCTTCTCATTCTGCAATTCTGTGCTCTTTTGTTACCAAAGCATATCAAATCTAGAGCATACTAGGTTAACCCAGTGTTGATACAAAGTGAGGGAGTAACATATCTAAGTAAAATATGACAGTCTTCTTTGGTTGTTAAAGTGCAATGATTATATACAGGATGAATATATTCTGTCTGTACAGTTTCAGGAAGAACATGCACAAAGCCCCTTTGTGCCTCACTGGACAGGTAAGTGAGCAACCCATATTTATATATTATTTGTTCTAGACTATTCATATTATGTATGCTAAGGAAACCAAATTACAAGTATATACTGACGTTATGGTTTGCTGAGCTCTAAAGACTGGTATCTCATAGGAGAACAAGTGTTCAGTTACAGATCCAAAATACAACATAATACCATGACCTAAATATTAAAAGCTGTGGAGTCTGATATGAGTTGTGAAGTACATCATCCCCCCTTCCTTCTCCTTTTATACAGTGTGACTAAACTATAGGCATAGTTATAGATTAGTTTCATTCATCTAAATGAGGGAAATTCCATTTTTACCTTAACTGCTTGAAGTCTTGACAGTGAACAATGCTGATATTAATCCATTTAGTGATAGCCTGAGTTGCAGAACCTTCAAATTCATATTCTGTCCTATCCCCCTTGTAGGATATATGCAGTTACATGTTAAGTGGAAAAATAATGGCTTAGCTAGTAAAGGTAAATATCAACTACTGTCATTGGGCCATTGTCTTTCCAAAAAACCACATTTATGGACATGGTTAATCTGACATCTATCATTACATGTTAATTTCTCATTCTCTACTTTTCATCTTCCTTTCTTTCTCTCCACGGGTGTCAATCTTATGGTAGCTGTCAGTAGACACACTGAACATTAAACTTTGCCTGAAATTTCACTACATAAAATTCCCACCTACAGCAGCTGGTTAAAAGAATGGTCCCCAAACACACTAGATTCACTTTTGCATTAATTGTGGATGTGCAGAAGCTTAATAACACTGCAGATTTTCTCATAAATTATTTACCTAATTTCCCTCAATGTAAACAGAACCATGGTGCAATTAGAACACTAAGAAATTAACATCATTTAATATAATTAAACAACTAACTGTTTTTGCTTTGTGCAGTTTTTTTGTTCACATTCTTTTATAATTACATGAACTAACAGAAGACACTAACATTTTTTAATCACCAGTTGCTTGGTCTTTCTTTGTGTTTTATGTTTTAATTCTTTTGAGGAGGATTGCTCTGTGCTATTTTCTGTTTCTTGAGTAAATACCATATACAAAAACAACTTAACAAGAGAAATGGGCTTATTTTTCCTAGGATACAGCCCAATATTGAGAGAAGTCAAGGCAGAAATTCAAGAAGGAATTGAAGCAGGAACTAGAGAGAAGTTTACTCACCTTCTCTCTGTTTAATGCTTATTTGGCTCTAGTCTGGTGGTGGTGCCAACAGTGGGCTGAGCCCTTTCACACCAGTCATCAATAAAGATAATATTTTTATAGACATGGCCACAGACTAATGTAATGAATAAAACACACCAGTTGAGACCTACACAGATGGCCTGAGGCTGTGTCACATTGACAACAAAGGCTGGCCAGGATAAGGGTCAACAATCAGATCTTTCAGCAATACATTGTGATGTAGAAACTTTTATTTTATGCTGATCTAACCTCAGACAACATAAATATTTAATAACTTTCATGAATAATACCATACCTTACATTATTTGAACATAATAAAAATGATTTAAACAAAAGGAAAGTATAGGAAATCTGTCTTAATTGTGGGATTCATTAATCATACCATGTAGCCCACTGTAAAGAATCACAAATCAGTTTTGAAGTTAAAGATGGGGCTCTGGTGGCACTCAAGAAATAGAATGCACCTTGAATCCAGAATAATTTGCCAAATCAATACCTCTATATATGCAATTTTAACACTTAGAACAAGGATGTGCTACTCTTTCTGGAAAACATACTAGCTAAACCATGCGATGAGTTTCAGCAGAACTAGTTGGAATTACTACTTGGTTTAAAGTTTTCCTAAATAAATTATGTTTTCCTGAGTTCAAAAAATGCTGTTGTCAGAAGGCAAATGGAGAAATGCATTAAAAAGGAGAAAGTGTCTGAATTTCATGCACATAACAAGCCATGCAGTTTTTGCTTCAAGGAAAGAGCAGGCAACAGATTCTAGGAATAGCATGGCAGATGCCCTCATTTGTCAGCCACAGCAAGAAATGGCCTCAAATACAGATGCTGTTTTATTCTCAAAAGAAGTGTTTCCTAGGTGGGTCCACTCTAAGTAAGCTAGTGGATAGTGATATGGAAATCTAGACAATGTATCTAATATGAATAACTGATGATCCATCTTAGCTCACAAAACCAAACTATTGATGTCTGAAACAGACTATTTCTCTGGTAAACATTGCTTCCTTCAAGTACCCTTCACAGGCATAGCCAAGCCAGAACAACCTGCTGGGCATTAAATGCTGTGTCTATATCTGTGTCAAAGGGAGTTTAGCCTGTCAGAGTGGGATAGCATCATCTGCTTGGGATTTAGCCAGGATGTGAAGCCCTTTACCTTCCAACATGTATTTATTTCAGCTTGTAGAATATGTGCAAAAGTCCTGCATGACTTACCATAACTGTTCAATATCTATTTCCTGCCTACGCAGCCTTCCAGCATACATCTAAGAAGGCTGGGCCATGTTGACTGCCACTGTGACTGATAGTATGCTCAGGGATACCAGGTGAGTCATAGCTACTCAAGAAAAAACCATAAAATAAGTCCCAGCCACTAGAATGGACAGCACCTTCAGATGGTTCATGAAAGGCACAAAACCAAGCTTCAATAGAGTGTGTGCTGACACAATTTTATCACTATTTTCTCTCTCCTTGTGGCTCACTAATCTTATAGTTACGGCCTTGAGGTATTGCTCATAAGCCCAGGGAAGGCCATGAGTGGGAGGAGGCTGCTTACACCAGAGTCACACAATTTCAGCATTAGACTCAGTTCACAAGACTAAAAGGTTTTTTCCCCTCAGGCCCAGGTCTCACCAGTACATTATGGCAAACTCATTTACCCCAATCTATTCATTTCTCATTCATAACATAATAACCCATGTGAACTGAAGATAATTTTTTGCATATTTTACACTGCCTTTTGGAATCTATATAAAAATAGAGGACATGGCAGAGATTTTATTTTTCTAGGCCAAACAGATAGAACAATACATGCCATTGTATACAAAGAGCAGCATAAAAAATGAATCAAGGCTTAATGCATACCAACTACATTTGTGCTTTGGAGGAAAAATGCATTGTATTAAGCATTCAAAAATTTTGAGATTTAGAAATATTTGCACGTCTAGGGGTCTAGTTACTTATACAAGCACATCATCTCATTTGGCAATACAATAGACACTTTTTTCTGTGCATGTGTGGATGTTTGTGGGGACACATATACATGCATATGTAGAGGACAGGGATTGGTATCAGGCATCTTTCTCAAATGCTCTGTATCTCATTATTTTTAATCAAAGTCCCTCTCCAACATCTTACCAATTAAGCTAGATTCCCTGCCAAGCAAACTGCAGGAATTCTCTGCAACTTTGGGATTCCAGGTACACGCCACCACACCTGCCTTTGACGTCAGTGCTAGGATTCAAACTGTAATGTTCACACTTGCATAGCAAGGATGTTATTAAGTGTATTTTTAGGGAAATTATCAAACAACTTTCCAATTATAGTGAAAAAATGTATTCATAATGTTGCCATTGTATATTTGTTTACAACCTATGTATGCTGTTATTAATGGGATTTGTAAGCAAAGTGACAAGAATATTTTAAATGTACATATTTGTCAAGACCTAAGGCTATATGAATCCTTCTCTTAACCAACTACAAAGAAAAATGATCAGTCTAACTGGAGAGCAAAGGTGTGCTAGTGACTTTGATGTGGAGCCAAGAATTTCTTCCAGAATATGGAAAGACAGACCTGTCCCTACATTCAGTGTGTAAGCTTCCCTCTGGTGGCTTAGGAGGCAGACAGTATGTCATTGTAAAGATGACAATTACCTATAGTTGAAGAAGAAAGATGTCATATTATGTTTTTGCCTGAAGCTAGACCTGTCATGCTCTAACAGTCAGTATAAATAGAGTATATATGTTCAAATATTCAAGAACAGGACACAATTAGATTTAACTCACATTGATCAAGCATCACTTTTGCAAATAACACCCCATGATTCAGACATTTTCTAGTTAAGGCAAAGTGTATGGGAGCAATGTGGTTTGGGATGTGAAATTGGAAGAATAAGATAGAATCTACAATGTCACACTAGGAAATTTACAACCAGGCTTAAAAACAGCCTACACCACCACTCTTCATAATATCTCATTGTTATATCCCAGGTGTAAACCACAAAAATCTTAAAAGTAGAACTGGAAAGTGTATTTCCCTCTATGATAACAATCAGAACTGTATGATGCATTCCATGTTCACAATGAGAACTGGGCAGTAGAGTTCTTTTGATGTTCACAATTAGATTTGTAGTATAAGTCCCTAGATATTCACAATCAGAACTGTATGGCACAGTTACTTCCATAGTCACAGTAAGAACTGTGTAGTACAGTTACCTCCATGTTCATAATCAGAACAACACACACACACACACATGCACATACAAACATGAAATAAATTTTCAAAGAATGAATAAGCAGGTTTCTAAATTTACTAAAAGACTTTGGTTTTTTTCATTCACAATTAAAGACCATAACAACAACTTCAAGGATTATATGTTGTTAAGGGTAATAAGAGACACTGTCTCTTGATCTGATCTGGAACACAACAAATTATCAACACATAACAGTGTGTCTTCAGCAAATAATATCAACAAATAACAAGAGTCTTGCAAAGATTTGCTAACTGTCACAAAGTCCATTGAATTTTAAGGAAGGAATAGAGGAAGGCTGCACACTCCCAGATGGAGTATGAAGTACTGGCCTGTCTGGTCCATGTGCAGAACTGCAGATCCACAGTCTCACAGAAACACAGACTCTTATATTAATTACATGCTGCTTGGCCTATGGCTCGGACATATATTAAAAGTAATATTTCAGTTAATATAGTTGTGTTTTTAATTTTCTTGTCAATGCATATGTTATTAAATGAATTTAACTCTGAAGAACAATGCAAGAGGAAAATACAATATAATATGTAAATTATAATACAATAAAAACTTCATTAAATTTATCCTTGAAAAATGAAACTAATCATATTCCATGAGTTGTTTAGGTCTTAGTCAACTTGAAACAAGCTAGAATCATCTTGGAAGAAGAAACTTCAATTGAGAAAGTGCCTCACCACAACCACAAAAATTAAAATTCCATATTCATTAAAATAGACAGAAACTAAGGAGGTGGTCTGATTGAAAGACAGATATTTATCAAGATTTGAGGGAAAATAAAGGGAAAGGGGTGACAATGTGATCAAAATACAGTGTATACATGCATTAAATACAAGAAAGAAACATATTCCATGGTATGTTGTGTTAGCAGTGTGATCTGCTTATGGGCATTTAATGAGATATTTAATAGTTTATGAAAATAGCATAAAATTGTTAGGTGCCCAGTTTTAGGCCACTCTGAGATCATTTAAAATAGACTTTGCTAAATCATGACAATGTTCAATATGGAATATGGTATAAATGTATACTTATATTTTCAATTTATGATAAATAACCTGTATAGAATCTCCTTATGGATAAATCAAACACAGAGTAGCTTTGTGTCTATACCACATAATGTTAGTTTTTTTTATATGACTTACAAATGTAACTGAGGGTTGTTGATTACAAATAATATATTTTACAGATTTTGGAGTTTGTTGCTGCCCCTCCTGAGTGCTGTTTTTGTTATTATAGGTGCATGGAGAAAGATGACTGCAATCTAATACAGGCTTGTTGTAGTCAACTCATTTGGAAAGTTCATTAAAAATCCTGCCTACCAGATGATATTCCTTGGTTATCTGGAGTAAAGAATGATTTACATTGGTCATATAGGAGTCAATTATGTAGAGATGGTATGATGCCAGCTTATGCTCAGGTGAATGGCTCTTACTGACAATATTCTATACCTTTTATAATGCACCATCTCAGGGTGGGCATGGTGCCCTGGTAGAAGAGGATGAATATTTCTGTCTTAGTGTTTCATGGCCCCTTGCCTGTGATAGATATATTTACCACTAATGTTTTAAACCTGGATGCTATGACAAAAACCTATGTGCATAATTGTTTACATGAGACATATGAAACCCTCTATTGCAGTGTCTCTCAACTTTTCTAATGCTGTGACCCTTTAATGCAGTTCTTCATGTTGTAGTGACCCAACCATAAAATAGTTTTGTTGTTAATTCATAACTAAAATTTTGCCACTGTTATGAATTATAATGTAAATATCTGATATGTACACTTTTTGATATGTGACCCTACAAAAGGGTCATTCAACCCCCAAAGGGTGGTGACCCATAGATTGAGAAACACTGCTGTTTCAATCATAGACTATGATAATAATTTGTGGATCTCTTAGCCTGGATTCAGAGTCACAAGTAAAAGTTGACTGCAAATTTCTTGAATTTTCAACTAGGACATTTATTTCTGACATATATATATATACTTTTAAAATACATGGTGCCAGTCTGTGAAAATCCCATGGTATTTCCTAATACCTTCCAATTTAGAAAATCTCAAGCCTCTTTTTTCTTTAATTTAATTTACCTTATTAAAAGTTTGGCTGTAGTATTTGTTAGCCAAGATGTATACTCTCTCTTATATATGATGTTGTTTCTTAAGAAAGAATTATTAAGTTTTGTGCAGAGTAATAGATTTGGATCTATTTTCTTTCTTCCACTTACTACCATCCAGTTATACCGACACTATTTGTTAAAGTACTATCTTTTTTCCATTGGATGTTTTTTACTTCTTTGACGAAGATCAGGTGTTCATAGGTGTATGGGTAAATGTTGGGGTCTACGATTTGATTCTGTTGATCTACAAGACTGATTCACCTTGGGACTTCTTGCCCTTTTGGAGGAAGGGGAATGGGTAGGAGGGAGGCTGAAGGCAGACAGGAAGGGATTGCAGGGGAAAGGGAGGAAGAGCAAGGACATAAATGGGGACACAAAGGACTTTATTTTCTAAAATTAATTAATCAATTAATTTTTTTAAAAATTGAAAAAAAAGAATTATTAATGTCCTACACAGTGTAGTTGAGATCTCAAATTTACATACCACTTTGATGTATTTATTGGTGTATATTCATTGTTTATAATGTTGGGATTTATACAGATAATTTCTGTCAAGTGTATCAGGAAATTTGAGTATATTTATCACCTTGTGCAGTCCCACACTTAATTTGAGTCTTCCCATTTACCCTCTCACTGGTCCCATACCATTTTCCCAGTGTACTATTATTAATTTATATGTCTATGAATACATAGTTTTGAGTCAACATAAAGAATGTTGAGGCCTATAAATGAGAGAAAGCATAAAAGATTTGCCTTTCTGCATCTGACTCTCTTAATGTGTAGTTTCCAGTTTCATTAATTTTCCAGGAAATGGCAAATTCTGTTTTTCTTCATCAATCTTTCTTCATGACTACATAAATTTACATTGCTTATATATACTACATTTTCTTTTTATTTGAATCTGTTGATGGACATTAGATTAATTTCATAACTTATTACTATCACTGCAGCACATTTTGATGTTTGGTTATCTCTGATGCACTTTATCTTAGATTCTGTGTGATTACCAACACATATGATATTATCTGTGGGGATTTTACAATACATATCTTTAATCAATATGCAGATGGTACCTGAAATTAATAGTATGTTGAAGATTTTGTTAGAAATTCTGAAAGGATTTTATTCATCTCTGGAGAGGTTGCTGTGGCATTTTCTTTTCATTACAGTATAACACACTGGTAGTTTTTATGTTCAAACCATATTTGGTTTACGCAATGAGGTGTAATTGGACATAACTTTTATGTGCCACAATTTTCAGTTTAGTTCACTAGTTTGAGTTTTGCATATCTATATTTCAAGTATACTTCTTTTTTCCTATGAATGTGTCCATCTGCTTCGATTTTAGCATGAAGTTCTGTTTCACTATGAATCTGCTTCAATATGAAGTGAGGAACAGCTTTGTAAACCAATTTAAAAAAATTTGTATTTATTATTTTTCATGTTTTATGAAAAGTTGTCTGTGAATGCTTGATAAAAATCATTGAATTTTATCTGGAAAAATCAGGAAACCAACCTGTTTAGAAATCAAAGAAACAGATATTCATAAGAAAGCACTTAGAATAGGGAAATAGTCTAGGTTTCTTGGCTAAATAAAGCATTTTTCTTTATTTAGTTATTGTTTGATGATTATATCTTGGTTATATCTACCCCAC
This sequence comes from Sigmodon hispidus, assembly GCA_004025045.1. Taxonomy (NCBI): domain Eukaryota; kingdom Metazoa; phylum Chordata; class Mammalia; order Rodentia; family Cricetidae; genus Sigmodon; species Sigmodon hispidus. The sequence goes on from PVIH01005575.1 coordinate 47,336, forward strand.
ATATATCTCCCTAACAGCTTCATGGCCTTTATCTTGTGATATAGCTCACTTAGCTTACTTTTGTGTGACCTGGAGTTCAGTTACTTTATTTCTACATGCATACAAAATGCATTTTCTTTTTTTTTTTTTTACTTTTTTTCTTTATTTATTTTATGTTTATCAAAAAAAGCAGTAAAATGAATTTAAAATGCTGTAAAGTTAACAATAACTATAAAGAAGATAAAAACCATAAGCATGACTTATCAAGTGTGATAATGCAAATAAGATTGCTACACATATATATACTTTGTGTTCATCTTTCCCTCTGAATTTTTTTTCCATCCCTGTATAACCTTATTCAAGGTCCCTTCCCCCTCCCACCACATAAGGTCATTTTTCTTCTCTGCAACTCCCCATCCCCTCCCTGGGCAGGAAGCAGACTGTCCTATGGTCCCACTGACCCAATAATGCTTGGATCAGTCTCCACTCCTGGCCAAATCCAGTTTTGTCCCCCCTCCCTCAAGAGTGAGTCAGGTGTTCCTATAGTTGGAGTGGGGTTCGAAGGGTCAGTCCAGGGTGTTTCTGATCCCAAGCTATTCAGTGGTTGTGGTTTAAAACTTGAGCATGCTTTGCATTTTTCTTGTTTGTTTGTTTAGAGACGACTAATGAGTGAGTACATCCCCTGCTTACCTTTCTGAGATTGTGATACCTCACTCAGGAGGATATTCTCCAAATCCATCCATTTGCCTGTGAATTTTAGGATATCACTTTTTCTTCCTGCTGAGTAGTATTCCATTGTGTAGATGTACCACAGTTTGTTAATCCATGCTTCAGTTGAGGGACATCTAGGTTGCTTCCAGGTTCTTGCTATTACAAATAATGCTGCTATGAACATAGTTGAGCTAATACCTTTAGAGTGTGAATGTACATCTTTAGGGTATATACCCAGAAGTGGTATTGCTGGGTCCTTGGGGAGATTGATTCTCAATTTTCTGAGAAATCGCCATATTACATTCCAAAGTGGCTGAACAAGCTTACACTCCCACCAACAATGGAGTAGTGTTCCCCTTGATCCACATCCTCTCCAACATAGGCTGTCATCTGTGCCTTTATCTTAGCCAATCTAACAGGTGTTAGGTGGTATCTCAAAGTTGTTTTGATTTGCATTTCTGTGATGGCTAAAGCAGTTGAGCACTTTTTCAGGTGCCTTTCAGCCATTTGTAGTTCCTCTGCTGAGAATTCCCTTTTTAGATCTGAACCCCATTTTTTGATTGGGATATTCAAGGTTTTGGGTTCTAAATTCTTGAGATCTTTATATATCTTAGAGATCAGTCCTCTATCACTTGAAGGGTTGGTGAAAATATTTTCCCATTCTGTAGGCTGTCGTTTTGTCCCATTGTCAGTGTCCTTGGCTTTACAGAAGCTTCCTAGTTTCAGGAGATCCCACATATTGATTGTTGGTCTTAGTGTCTGTTCCACTGGTATTTATTTAGCAAGTTGTTGCCTGTGCCAATTTGTAGAAGTGTATTTTCCACTTTCTTTTCTATGAAATTCAGTGTGGCTGGGTTTATGTTGAGGTCTTTGATCCACTTGGATTTGAGTTTTGTTCAGGGTGACAGGCTCCGATCTATTTTCATTTTTCTACACAATTCCATCCAGCTATGCCAACACCATGTGTTAAATATACTATCTTTTTTTCCATTGGATGTTTTGGACCTCTTTGTCAAAGATCAGATGTTCATAGGTTTTTGGGTAAATGTCTGGATCCTCAGTTCTATTCCATTGGTCCACAGATCTGTTTTTATTCCAGTACCAGGCTGTTTTTATTACTGTAGCTCTATATTATAACTTGAAGTCAGGGATGGTAATACCTCCTGAGGTTTTTTTGTTGAGTAAAATTGTTTTGGCAATCCTGGCTTTCCTGTTATCCCAAATGAAATTGAGTATTGTTCTTTCAAGGTCCAAAAAATATTGTGTTGGGATTTTGATAGGCAGTGCATTGAATCTGTAGATTGCCTTTGGTAGAATTGCCATATTTACTATGTTGATCCTACCAATCCAGGAACATGGGAGAGCTTTCCATTTTCTGATATCCTCTTCAATTTCTTTCTTCAGTGATTTAAAATTTTTGTCAAATAGGTCTGTTGCTTCTTTGGTTATAGTTATTCCAAGGTATTTAATACTATTTGCAGCTATTATGAAGGGTAATGTTTCCCTTATTTCTTTTTCAGCTCTTCTATCTTTAGTGTATAGAAGGGCTACTGATTTCTGTGAGTTAATCTTGTATCCTGCTACATTGCTGAAGGTGTTTATCAGCTGTAGCAGTTCCTTGGAAGAATTTTGTGGGTCACTTATGTATACAATAATATAATCTGCAAATAGAGGTAGCTTCACTTCTTGTTTTCCAATTTGTATCCCCTTAATCTCTTTTCCTTCCCTTATTGCTTTAGCTAAAACTTCGAGAACTATATTGAATAGATAAGGGGAGAGAGGACATCCTTGTCTTGTTCCTGATTTTAGTGGGATTGCTTTGAGTTTTTCTCCATTAAGTTTGATAGTGGCTGTCGGCTTCTTGTAAATCACCTTTATTATATTTCAGTATTCTCCCTGTATTCCTAACTGCTCCAGGGCTTTAATCATAAAGGTGTGCTGGATTTTGTCAAAGGCTTTTTCTGCATCTAAGGATATGATCATGTGGTTTTGCTCCTTTAGTTTGTTTATATGATTGATAACATTTACAGTTTTCCGTATGTTAAACCAGCCCTGCATTTCTGGGATGAAGCCTACTTGGTCATGGTGGATGATATCTTTTATACATTGCTGTATATTGTTTGCCAAAATTTTGTTGAGAATTTTCGCATCAATATTCATGAGGGAAATTGGTCTGTAATTCTCCTTCTTTGTTGTGTCTTTGAGTGGCTTGGGTATTAGGGTGATTGTGGCCTCATTAAAGGAATTTGGCAATATTCCTTCAGTTTCTACTGTGTGAAATAGTTTGAGGAGTAATGGTAGTATTTCTTCTTTGAATGTCTGGTAGAATTCGGCACTGAAACCATCTGGACCAGGGCTTTTATTTTTGGGGAGGTTTTTAATGACAGCTTCAATTTCCTTAAGGGTTATAGGCCTGTTTAGGTAATTAATCTGATCTTCATTTAATTTTGGTAGATGTCCAGAAAGCTGTCCATTTCATCTAGGTTTTCCATTTTTGTGGAATACAGATTTTCAAAATATGATCTGATAATTCTCTGTATTTCCTGGGGGTCTGTTGTTATGTCCCCCTTTTTATTTCTGATTTTGTTGATTTGAACACTCTCTCTCTGTTTTTTGATTAGTTTGGCTAAGAGCTTATCTATTTTGTTAACTTTCTCAAAGAATCAGCTCTTAGATTCATTGATTCTTTGTATTGTTCTTTTTGTTTCAATTGTATTGATTTCAGCTCTAAATTTGATTATTTCCTGCTGTCTACTCCTTCTAGGTGAGTTCCCTTCTAATTGTTCTAAGGCTTTCAGCTGTGCTGTTAGATCTCTAGTATGGGATTTCTCTAGGTTTTTCATATAGGCATCTAGCACTATGAATTTTCCTCTTAAGACTGCTTTCATTGTGTTCCACAAGTTTGGATATGTTATGGATTCATTTTCATTAAATTCTAGGAAGACTTTGATTTCTTTCTTAATTTCTTCCTTGACCCAGAGATGGTTCAGCTGGGTTATGTTTAGTTTCCATGAGTTGGTAGGCTTTCTTTGGGCTTTGATGTTGTTGAACTCTAACTTTAGGCCCTGGTGGTCCGATATGTTACAAGGGATTATTTCCATTTTGTTGTATCTGTTGATATTTGCTTTATGACCAATTATGTGGTCAATTTTGGAGAAAGTTCCATGAGGAACTGAGAAATATGTATATTCCTTTGCCTTTGGGTGCAAGGTTCTGTAGATAATTATTAAATCCATTTGCATCTTAACCTCTTTTAGACTCCTTATTTCTCTTTTGAGACTCTGTCTGGTTGATCTATCCAGGGTTGACAGTGGGGTATTGAAGTCTCCCACTATTAGGGTGTAAGAATTGATGTGAGATTCGAGCTTTAGCAGTGTTTCTTTTATATAAGTAGGTGCCCTTATATTAGGGGCATAAATATTTAAGATTGAAATCTCCTCTTGACCAATTTTTCCTGTGATGAATAAGTAGTGATCATCTTGGTCCCTTTTAAATGCTTTTAGCTTAAAATCCACTTTTTAGATATTAGGATTGCAGCCCCTGCTTGTTTCTTAGGACTGTTTGACTGGAAAATGTTTTCCCAACCCTTTATTCTAAGCCTGTGTCTGTTTTTGCAGTTGAGGTGTGTTTCTTGTAGGCAACAGAAGGATGGCTTATGTTGTTGTATCCATCTTGTTAGTGTGTGAAGTTTTATAGGAGAGTTGAGTCCATTGATATTAAGGGAAATTAGAGGCCATTGATTGATATTTCCTGCCATATTTGGTGATAACTTGTTTGTATTTCCTTTCTCTGGAGTATTCTTCTGTGGAATTATTGATTGTTTGTGATTTCTTGGGTGTATCTGGGGTCCTTATGTTAGAATTTTCCCTCTAATACTCTCTGTAGTGCTGGATTTGTAGATAAATATTCCTTCAGTCTGTCTTTGTCATGAAATATCTTGTTTACTCCCTCTATGGTGATTGATAACTCTGAAGGGTATGGTATTTTAGTTTGTCAGCCATGCTGTTTTAGTGTCTGTATAACTTCTGACCAAGCCCTTCTAGCTTTCATCGTTTCCATTGAATAATCAGTCATTATTCTGATGGGTCTGCCTTTATATGTGAGTTGGTCCTTTTCTTTTGCAGCTCTTAAAATTTTTTCTTTGTTCTGTATGTTTTGTGGCTTGATTATAATGTGGCATGCTGACTTTTTTGGGGGGGTCATATCTATTTGGTGTTCTGTAAGCTTCTTGTGTCTTTATAGGCATTTCCTTCTTCATGTTAGGGAAGTTTTCTTCTATGATTTTATTGAAAACATTATCTGTGCCTTTCAGCTGGTATTCTTCTCCTTCTTCTATTCCTATTATTCTCAAATTAGGTCTTTTCATGGTGTCCTTGATTTCCTGAACATTTTGAGTTATGGCTTTTTTAGTTTTACTATTTTCTTTGACTGATATATCTATTTGGGCTACTGAGTCTTCCACTTCAGAGATTCTATCTCCCATCTTTTGAACTCTGTTTGTTATGCTTGTATCTTTGGTTCCAGCTTTTTTCTTCAGATTTTCTATTTCCATCCTTGCCTCATTTTGTGCCTTTATTATTGCTTCTATTTCAGCTTTTAGTTCCTGGCATGTTTCTTTCATAGATTTGTTCATCTCTTCCAATTTTTTGTTTGTATTATGTTCTATTTCTTTAAGGCTATTTTTCATATCTTCTTTGAGAGCTTTGATGATCATCAAAAAGGAATTTTTGGTGTTGCTTCCTTCTGTTTCCTCTTCATTGCTCAGTTCAGGTCTTATATTTGTAAGATTGCCACTCTCTTCTGGAGTTACCATGTTGTTCTTTGTATTATTATGTAATTTTTTGCACTGACGTTCGCCCATGCCTTCAGTGGTTCAAGATTAGATGGCTCCTGGTCAGTTGTGGCACTCAGGTTTGTGTGCCTCCTGTCATCTCTCTGGGCGGGGTCTGAGTCTTTCCTTCAGGGACCCCTATTGTTATCTGTCTAGGTGGGTAGCCGTGCAAATTCCCTCAGCAGGAGCTGTGGGTATGGTGACAGGAAGGCTTTATCTGTCCCTGCTACAGAGTGTGCCTGGACTCTGCAGGCAGCACCTGGTCCTGGAAGTGGAACCTGAACTGTTGGGAGCTCAACTCTCCCTCCCTGGCTGGCATATAGACCTTCTTTTTTTTTTATTTAAAATAAATTTAATGGAATGTCTTACAAAATTTGGCCAATTATTTCAGCCTTGGCAGCCTTTCAAAACTACAAAGAAATCAACAGGTTTATTTTGTTTGATTTTTTTATGTTGTTGTTGTTGTTTTTGTTTTTTGTTTTTTTGTTTTGTTTTGTTTTTTTTTTTTTGGTCCAGAGTCTGTATTTCTCAGATGGTATTCAGCATACATCAGAATCCCAAAGAAATAGGTAGAATTTGCTTTGTGTTACAACCTAGCCCTGAGATTCTAATCTGAAGACCTGCAGATGTGCAGACCTTCAAACCCACAGAAACACAGATTCTTACATTAATTTTATGCTGATTGACCTAGGACCCAGGCACATAGCTTTCTAACTCCTTTATCTTTTTTCTATTGATTTTTGAAAATCAATATCAAACATTATATAAAAGAGAAAAACATTCAGAATAGATAACAAAAAACCCATACAGTAATAAAACTTCTCTTTTCTCTAAAATACATAAGACAAAAAAAAAAAACCATAAAATAAAATCTAAAGCTTCTCAAGCCAGATTAGGCTCAGATACAGGTATAGAAATGCAGTAGGTCACAACTAATGCCCACGGATGCACTATGTCCACCAATAATTTCTGCTAAGCAACTCTTCTACAGACAAATCAGAAGTTTTGTTTTGTTTTGTTTTGTGTTTGTGTGTGTTTTAAATCACATTATTCACTCATCATCTTTCAATGAAAAAAAAAATAATGCTTTTGTTTAAAATCCACTAATGATTGAGTACATCCCCTTCTTATCCTTCTGTGTTTGTGAGACTTCGCTCAGGAGGATATTCTTCAAATTCATCTATTTGCAGGTAAATTTTAGTATATTTTTTCTTACTGCTGAGTAGTACTCCATTACATAGATGTACCACAGTTTGTTATTCCATTCCTCCATTGAGGGGCATCTAAGTTGTTTTCAGATTCTTGCTATTATAAATAATGGTGTTATGAAATTAGTTGAGCTAATGCTTTTGAGGTGTGAATGTGTATATGCCCAATAGTGATATTGTGGGATGCTTGGGAGATTGATTCCCAGTTTTATAAGAGGCTCCATACTGCTTTGCAGAGTGGATGAACAAGCTTTTCCATTTTTGGGGGGTTTTCTTTGGTTCTTTTTGTTTTTTTAAGAAGTGGTCACCTGTGCTGATTCATTGGAGTGTATTTCCCACTTTCTTTTCTATCAAGTTCAGAGTGGCTGGGTTTATGTTGAGGTCTTTGATCCACTTAGATTTTAGTTTTGTCCAGGATGACAGGCTTGGATCTATTTGCATTTGTCTACATACTGCCATCCAGGTATTCCAACACAATTTGTTGAAGATCCTCTTTTTTCCATTGAATATTTTTGACCTCTTTGTTAAAATCAGGTATTCATAGGCATGTGGTTTAATGTCTGGGTCTTCAATTTGATTCCATTTATCCACAAGTCTATTTTTATGCAAGTACCCGGCTGTTTTTAATTCTGTAGCTCTACAGTTTTACTTGAAGTCCGGTATAGTGATGCCTCCTGAGGTATTTTTTGTTGAGCAAAATTCTTTTGCTGATCCTGGCTTTCCTGTTATTCCAGATAAATTTAGTGTTATTCTTTCAAGGATTGTAAAAAATTGTGTTGGGACTTTGATGGGAATTGCAGTGAAACTGTAGATTGCTTTTGAGAAGATTGTCATTTTTACTATGTTGATCCTACCAGGCCAGAAGCATGAGAGATCTTTCATTTAATTTCTTTAATTTCATTTAATTCTCTTTAATTTCATTCTTCAGTGATATAAAGTTTTTGTCAAGCAGATCTGTTACATCTTTGGTTATAGTTATACCAAGTATTTAATGCTATTTGCAGCTATTATACTGGTTGATGTTTCCCTTATTTCTTTTTCAAGCTGTTTGTCTTTAGTGAATAAGAGAGCTACTGGTTTTTTTTTAATTAATCTTGTATCATGCTACATTGTTGATGGAGTTTATCAGCTGTAGAAGTTACCTGGTATAATTTTGTGGGTCACTTATGTATACAATCATATCATCTGCAAATAGAGATAGTTTCACTTCTTCTTTTCCAATTTGTATCCCCTTATTCTCCTTTCATTCTCTTAATGCTTTGGCTAAAACTTTGAGAACTATGTTGAATAGATAAGAGAGAGAGAGGACAGCCTTTTCTAGTTCCTGTTTTTGGTGGGATTGTTTTAAATTTCTCTCAATTTAGTTTGATGTTGGCCATTGGCTTCTTGTAAATGGCCTTTATTATACTTAGGAATTTTTCCTGTATTCCTGATTTCTCCAGGACCTTTATCATAAAGGAGTATTGGAATTTGTCAAAGGCTTTTTCAGCATCTAAGGGATGATCATGTGTTTTTTTTTCCTTCAATTTGTTTATATTTTAGATGACGTTTATAGTTTTTCATATGTTGAACCATCCCTGCATTTCTAGGATGAAGTCTACTTGATCGTGATGGACTACTTTTTTTTTTACATTTTGTTGTAATTGTTTTGCCAGAAATTTGTTAAGTATTTTTGAATCAGTGTTCATGAGGGAGATTGGTCTGTAATTCTCTTCTTTGTTTCATCTTTGAGCAGCTTTGGTTTCAGGGTGATTGTGGCCTCATAAAAAGAGTTTAGTAGTGTTCTTTCAGTTTCCACTGTATGAAACCATTTGTTGAGTGTTGGCATTAGTTCTTCTTTGAATGTCTCATAGAATTCTGCAGTAAAACCATCTTGTACTGGGCTTTTTTTTATTTGTGAGACTTTTAATAACAGCTTCAATTTCCCTTGGTGTTATATATCTGTTTAGGTCTTCAATCTGTTCTTTATTTAATTTTGGTAGTTGGTACTTGTCCAGAATGCTGTCCATTTCTTTTGGGTTTTCCATTTTAGTAGAGTATAGATTTTCAAAGTATAACCTGATAATTCTCTGAATTTGTTCAGGGTCTGTTGTTATATCCCCCTTTTCATTTCTGTTTCTGTTAATTTGAACACTATCTCTATCTTTTGGTTTGTTTGGATAAGGGTTGGTCTATCTTGTTGACTTTCTTAAAGAACCAACTCTTTAATTCACTGATTTTTTGTATTGTTCTTTTTGTTTCTATTGTACTGATTTCAGCCATAAGCTTAATTATTTCTTGCTGTCTACCCCTTCTAGGTGAGTTTGCTTCTAATTGTTCTAAAGCCTTCAGCTGAGCTGATAGTTCTCTTGTTTGAGCTTTCTCTTGGCTTTTTATATAGGCATCTAGTGCTATGAATTTTCCTCTTAAGATTGTTGTCATTGTGTCCCATAAGTTTGGGTATGTTGTGGATTCATTTTCATTAAATTCTAGAAAGTCTTTGATTTCTTTCTTAACTTCTTCCCTGACTCAGAGGTGGTTCAATGTAGAGATGTTCCATTTCTATAAATTTTTAAGCTTTCTGTGATTATTGTTGTTGTTGAATTCTAACTTTAGGCCATGGTGGTCTGATATGATACAAGGAGTTTTCCCATTTTTTGTAACTGTTGATATTTGCCTTATGACCAAGTATGTGGTCAATTTAAAAAAAAATTCAGGGGGTGCTGAGAAATATGTATATATTCCTTTGTGTTGGGATAAAAGCCTAATATCTATTAAGTATATCTTAACATAAGTAAATATCTATTAAGTCCAGTTGTATCATAACATCTATTAGACCCCTTATTTCTTTGTTGATTCTTTGTCTGGTTGATCTATCTAAGAGTAAAAATAGGGTATTGAAGTCTGCCACTATTAGAGTATAATAACTGACATGGGGTTTAAGCTTTAGTAGTGTTTCTTTTACATATAAATGTGTCCTTATATTAGGTACAGGCATAGATATTCAGGATTGAGAGGTCATCTTGATCAATTTTTCCTGAGATGAATAAATAATATCTGTCCTGGTCTCTTTTGATTGATCTTTGTTTGAGGTCTGCATTGTTGGATATTAGTGTAGCAACACCAGTTTGCTTCTTGTGGCCATTTGATTGAAAAATCTTTTTCCATTCCTTTACTCTGAGCCTGTATTTGTCTTTGGAATTGAGGTGTATTTCTTGTATGCAGCAGAAGATTGGCTTTTGTTTTTGTATCCATCATGTTAGGGTGTATCTTTTTATAAGAGATTTAAGTCCATTGATGTTAAGAGATATTAATGAACCCTGATTGTTACTTCCTGTTATTTTTGTGATAGTTTGTGTATATTTCTATTCTTAGGATTTTTCTTCTGTGGAATTATTGTTTGTTTGTGGTTTCATGGGTATATCTGTGTTTGTTAGATTGGAGTTTTCCCTCAAGTACTTTCTGTAGTGTTGGACTTGTCGATAGGTATTGTTTCAACTTGTCTTTGTCATGCAATGTCTTGCTTACTCCATCTATGTTGATTAATAGTTTTGCTGGATATAGTAGTCTGAGTTGGCAACCATGTTCTTTTAGTGTCTGTATAACTTCTAACCAGAACTTTCTTGCTTTCATTGTTTTCAATGAATAGTCTGACACTATTCTGATGTGTCTGCCTTTATCAGTAAGTTGGCCCTTTTCCTTTGCCTCTCTTAATACTTTTTCGTTGTTTCATACACATACTGTTTTGTATGTTCTGTATGGCTTAATTATTATGTGGTGAGCAGACTTTTAGAGAGGTCTATTCTATGTGGTGTTCTGTAAGTTTCTTGTATCTTTATAGGCATTTCCTTCTTTAGATTGGGAAAGTTTTCTTCTATGATTTTATTGAATACATTATCTTTGCCATTGATCTGGTACTTTTCTCCTTCTTCTATTCCTGTTATTCTCAGGTGTGGTCTTTACATGGTGTTCCAAATTTTCTGAATGTTTTGTGTTATGGCTTTTTTGGTTTTGATGTTTTCTTTGAGTGATTTATCTATTTCCACTATTGAGTCTTCCACTCCAGAGATTCTTTCATCTCTTGGATTCTGTTACTTATCCTTGTGTCTGTAGTTCCAGATCATTTCTTCAGATTCTCAATTCTCTTTGCTTTGTTATGTTCCTTCTTTATTGTTTCTATTTTAATTTTTAGTTCCTGGAATGATTCTTTTATTGGTTGGATTTCTCTTTTTTGTTTTTTTTTTTTTAATTTTTTCTCTCAAGGATTTGTTCATCTCTTCCAATTTTTTGTTTTTTCTTCTGTTTCTTTAAGGGACTTTTCCATATCCTCTTTTAAGGCTTCTATATTCTTTATAAGGGTGTTTGTACTGTTGTTTCTTTCTGTTTTCTCTTCATTGCTCTGTTCAGGTCTTGGTGCTGTAGAGACATCAACTTCTTCTGGTGGTGCCTTGTTGTTCTTTATATTATCATATGTACTCTTGGCATATGATATCAGCCCATTGCTTCCTTGGTTCACTATAGTCACGTCTTAGTGAAATCTTAGTCTGTTGTGTCCACAGGGGTTTTGTGTTTTCTGTCTGCTCTAGAGTCTGCACAATTTCTTGCTCTGGTCAGGTAACGGGACCCTAGCTGTCTGAAGCCGCCTGACTCCAACTCCACCTTAAACAACATGGGATCATGCTGTTCAGAGAGATGTCTGTCCCTCTGTGATGACGCAACCTGTTTTAAAGACAGTGCCAGGGCATCTGTGATGTGTCCCCTGGGATTACTAGGGAAGGCTTCTTTCAGCCCTGGTCCAGAGGCCTGTCCATGAGGTCAAATCCCGGACTGGTGCTCTGGCCTCTTTGATGAGGTCCCCGGGGGAGGGGGGAGGGCAGGGGCTGGAACTTGCTCACTTCTCCCACTGCGCAGAACTTGGATCTTTGTATCCTGAAGCCACCTGAGTCCCACTATGCCTCAGACAACGCGGCATCAAGCTGTTCAGCCGAAATACATTTTCATCTTTTAACAGTTTACTTGTGACCCTCCATATGTGGTATATCTCTTCGAAGCAGTGTACAATGGATTCCTGAAACCTCAACTTTGGGGAGACAACCCAGTACCTCAGTGGTTTATTCCAACATAAAGCAATAATAGTCTAGCATTGGGTAGGCAGACTTCAATGTCTGGGTGTACCAGATTTGTGCCAAAATTTTTGGCTAATAATTTGAAACTTATGGATGTAAAGTAACTGATGAATCAGTTAGAATATGGTGGGCTATAGCTTCAGCTCCAGGAAATCCATTGTCTTTGCCTTTCCTCCTCATAGAGTTGTTTCTATAGACTCCTACCACATACACATAAATTAAAAATTAAACAGAGCTTTAAAACAGAAAAGTTTAAATTCCCAAAAAATATCCTTATCCTACTTACCAAAAATAAACTAAAGATGAAATTCATTTAGCATTATCTGAATACCCTTAAGAATATTCCAGTTCTATATGCCAGGCTTCTGATAGCTCAACAGCAACACCAGCTGCCTAAAGTAGGCCCTCCTCAGCTATAATTTAGGTAGTGTCTTTTGTAGTTAGTCACAAACCCAGGTATTCTGTTATTACTTAACATTCATCTAATTCCCCACACAAATGAATTATCAAGGTTTAGCAAACTTAATAACAGTAGTTATACCAGAAACAATTCTACATTCTTCATACATGAATCAACCTTAGGATAATTATATACATTCAATGTTGCAATGTTAAATAACTTCTCTGAAATTTCAGACCATTGAGAACTGGAAATATGACTTAAACTATATTCTAAAATGAATAGCATTGTTATCATCCTCATTTTCCATAGTAAAATCTCCATCCCTACTGGAAGGGGAAACAATCCAAAAATTGATGATTCCAATAGAGAGATAAAAAGCCAAAGATGACTTAGACACATAAGATTATGCATCTTCAGATTGTTTGTGCCATCAACAGTCACTGCCATGTAAATAAAAAATAGATCCTTATGGAAAAAGAATAAATTTAAAAGGCTTTGATCAATTTTATAAGCACATATTACATGATACTTGTATGGAAATTCCATCTCTTGTTTTTTGCAGTGCAGTTGGTCCTATGTTCCTCTCAGATAAGATGCAAGCAAGAAGAATATTGAATTACTACCTATGTCTGCAGGTGACTACAAAAAGTGTCAAGGGAGAAACTTGTATATGCATGAGGTGAACATTCCTTTCAGCATTCTGTTTCCTGTGCCAGCAAATCACAGGGAGCAATTAATGGTTTGCATGTTACTCTCTTAGGCAGAATGAAGTTTCCCACATGCCATGTTTTCAGGGAACACACACCTGTCTCACTGGAAGCTCTAGGGATGGATGTGTTTCTCTCAGGTATTTTTGAATTGTTGCATTCTTTAAGTGCTGTTTACTTGTGTGAGACTGTATATTTTCCAATGTCTCTGAATCACAAATGTGCAACTTGGCTTTCTAAAACACATCGCTGACAGAATCGCATGCCCATGACAATAGGTGGGTATTAAATCAATGTCAGCCTTCACATTTTTTCATCAGATTCAACCTCATGCTAAGACATTTAGCTTGAACATATTTTTGTACTTTAAAGAGTATCTTTCAAACGCTCATTAATAAAGGAGATGGCAAAGGGAAATGCCACAGAAAGCATTTCCATGTGTGTGTGTGTGTACAGAAAATGAACACAAGACTGTATCAATAAATGCCTTCTGTTAGTTGTTGAGTATGATGGTATTTAGTCAAGAATAAAATTATGCTTAAGAGTTTGATGTTTGCTAAGCTAGTCAACTATTTAGTACTGTACATGTTCTAACTATTTGCAAAGTCTTTGTAGACTTCACAAATGCCAATTCTTCTACTGCTTGTTTCTTCAGATTGGTACAGTGCATAATATGTAAAGCAATATAGACTTTTAATATTTTGATGAATACAGTAATTAACTAGTAATTAAAATTTTCTCTCTGTAATGTTCATAATTCAAGTACTTCTAGTTTTGAGATGAAGTGACCCTATCCCTGCTATGAAAAACTACATTGGTTCTGTGCTCTAACTCTCCATCAAGGAAAAGATATCCATTTCACTGAATGCTCCTTATCTATAAAATGAACTGGAAATCATCTTCCTGATGTTGAGGGGAGTTAATGTTAACAAGAGCAGTAATCTGATCTTGCCACCCTGGTCAAATTAGTCTCCTCTTCCAAGTTGGCAGATCCTCCTTCTTGGACTTTCCAGTTTCACCAAGTAGTTCAGGTTCCAGAATCAACAAAAACCTGTTGATGGATTCAATACTCTGCCTGCTGACAGTTACCATCTTCAAGATACATTTGACTTTGCTGTTATGATAGAATGTGCCGTGACCCAAAAGCCATCTTGAAGTTTGCTTCCTCACTTTGTATTCCCCAATTAGTCAGGTCTTAGTGCTATTTTACCTTCAATGCTTGTAATACATGAGATCTAATTTTAATCACTTTCGAAAAGTTAAGGAAGAGAACCTGTTTGATAGGTAAGGTCCTGCCTCTTGTGATGATTAATTTTATCATCAGCTACTGAACTAAGCCAGGATACTGAACCCAGAGACTTAAATCAGCTAATAGCTCTATGAATGAGGTTTTTTTTAAATGAGAATAGCACTAAAATCAGTAGATTTTAATAAAAAACACCTCTCCCCCCTTCTTGTAAGTGGGTCTCATCCAAACACATGATGGCATAAACAGAAAAGACTTACCTCACCAGATATGGGAATTCTACCATCATACACACTTCAGCCTGCCAAAGAATCTGGAAGGCTTGGCTCTTGTCATTCTGACCATGCATCAGTCTCTCATTGTCTCTGTGAGTAGTTCTGAATTCATATATCTAACTTTTTGTTTCTCTGGAGAATTCTAATAAAACACTTTAATTAGAATATTGCACTTTTCCCAAGGACCCAGCAATACCACTTCTGGGTGTATACCCTAAAGAGGCACATTCACACTCCAAAGGTATTAGCTCAACTATGTTCATAGCAGCATTATTTGTAATAGCAAGAACCTGGAAACAACCTAGATGTCCCTCAACTGAAGAATGGATTAACAAACTGTGGTACATCTACACAGTGGAATACTACTCAGCAGGAAGAAAAAATGATATCCTAAAATTCACAAGCAAATGGATGGATTTGGAGAATATCCTCCTGAGCGAAGTATCACAAACTCAGAGAGATAAGCAGGGGATGTACTCACTTACTAGTGGTCTCTAAACAAACAAACAAGAAAAAAAAGCCAAACAGGCCCAAGCAGCAAACCACAACCACTGAACAGCTTGGGATCAGAAACACCCTGGACTGACCCTTCAAACCCCAGTCCATCTATAGGAACACCTGACTCACCCTTGAGGGAGGGGGGACAAACCTGGATTTGGCCAGGAGTGAAGACTGATCCAAGCATTATTGGGCCAGTGTGACCATAGGACTGTCGGCTCCCTGCCAAGGGAGGGGATGGGGAGTGGCAGAGAAGAAAAATGACCAGATGTGGTGGGAGGGGGAAGAGACCTTGAATAAGGATATACAGGGATGGAAAAAAAAATTCAGAGGGAAAGCTGAACACAAAGAAAATATATGTGTAGCAATCTTATTTGCATTTCCACCCTTGATAAGCCATGCTTATGATTATTATCCTCTGTATAGTTATTTTAACTCTTCCACATTTTTAAATTCTTTTTACTGTTTTTTTTGATAAATCCAAAATAAAGAAGGAAAAAAATTAATAAATAAATAAATTAAAAAAGCAATGTACTCTAAACACAGCACACTCAATGCATATGTGCACTACAGAGACTGTGGCAGCATGCACAGGACCTCTATAAATCTCAGCCTGATGGGATTTCAGTCAGGAGTGTAAGTGGACACAGGCTCCCATACCTAGTGTAGGAGATTCTCAATCTGATAACTCCTCACAAATGAAAAATTAGTGTTGCACAAACAACTCTTAAGTTCATACAAAATGAACTTAATGTTATTTTTGAAGATTTGTGTGTGTGTGTCTAATAATGTTTTTCTAGGCATATCTTTCTTTGCTCCTTCTTTCCTTCCTTTTTTAGAGTGTTTCTTTTTATTTCAATGAGTGAGCACAAGAAATAATATGAATTTTGGGTAGAAGTAACCAAAATCAAAGTTTAAGATATTGAATTTTCATTCAATACATTGAATAAACTATTTTTTTCAAAACAAAAAAAGAATATTGCACTTTTATAAAAAGTTCAAGGTTGCACTGTATAATCTCAAATATAGAGAATCAGTATAGATTTATACAAATAATATTGACCACCATCTATAAATTTTTGAGATATTATTAAATTAAAATTCGCTCCACCAGTTTACCTAATGAGACTAACAACCGCTTTGAAGGTTAACTTACTAGACCTAGCCCTAAAACCCACATTCAGGTATTTAACTTAGGGTCTAGATGACCATGAGTCACTCTACAGAAAGAGGCTGTTTTCTTCCCTATCAGTTAAAGTAATATATTATGCTATTATTATGCAACACAGAACCAGATTTCCAATTAAATTGGAAGGCATTTTAGTCTTGATTGTCGTGAAAGGATTCACATTCTATTAAGTGTTGTCAGCAGCCTTTAGAAAGTTTGTAAATGACAGGGAAAGTTAGATAAATCTGTAGCATAAAGGCAGGAGATGAATGTAAATAAAGCCTGAGCCTTCTTATATCTTTCAAAGGGAACATCTTCCAATCACACATTCTATCATAAAAATTCACAAGGCATGATGAATTAGAAACAAATTGCATTGTCACCAAAGTAATAGGTTTGGATTATACCTCCAGTATGAAAATTATGCATGATACACAAACATAAAGCCAGAGGAAGCTTCTTTGATGTCAAAAAGGCAAAAGTAGTAAATAGCAATTACTGTCTTAACAGTCAAGCCTAAAGCTTTTACATGACAATTAGGTGTCTTAGAAATCAGTTAGAAAAAGAAAACTCTTTAAAAAAATGGAAAGAAAGAAAGAAAACCTTATGGATTTATTTTGCACATTGGATGTGTCCTCAATTTCATAATATGACATAAAAAAATCTTACCTTGTCAAGAAGACAGATTATTTCAAAGTTGGAGTAAATGTTAGTTTCTCAGCTGATCTTACTGTGTCTTTGGCAAAACAGTACTGGCCTGTTTTAAGCTTGGGTGGAACCATTGACTTTTGAATGGAAAGAGGCAAATATGAACTGGGAGACAGGCAAGCAAGCAGAGCACTTGCTACCCAAGCCAAAAGACCTGACTTTGAGTCCCTAATAGCCAAGTAAAAAGCCAGTGGTGGTGGACAGCCTGCACTCCAGCACCAGAGGAAATGTGGTCACTTGCTGGTGACTAAGCTTAGCTCCTTAAAGAGTGAGAGTTCCCAAGAGACCATAAAGCAGAGTAGAATACCCAGTGTCTTCTTCTTATTTACACACACACAGAGACACATAAGCATACACACACATACCACAAACACACACACATATACAAATACACACACAAGTACATATACACAGACTCAAAAATAAAAATAAATACAGTTATTCAGTCAAGCCTAATAAATCAAGCTGAAGTCAAATAAACAGTGGTATTAACACATACAACTGTATGTGCTGAAGACACTGAGTGTCCCTCTGTTTTAAGTATGTAATTAGTAGGACTGGAATAATAATTTTGTTCCATAATAAAGAAGCCTGACATTTTGACAGTTTAATCTACCGCTTTCTATTAAGACTCTGCTCTGGAGATTATTTGAGCTGGCACATGCTAACATCATTTTCCTGGATAAAGACTACTGGCAGCACCATCCTCTAAATTATAATAAAGATCATGCAACTCTATAACATTCTTTGTTTTATAAAAGCTAAAGCACAGATTGTCTCAACAACATATCTGAATTTCAGTCTATTTGAATTCATCATTTCAATCAAAATATTCAGATTGGATCATAAGATCTCCTGGAAACCAAATGGGTGAATTTTTAAATAGACTGGTGCATGGTGTTTTTGGCTATGTGTAACTTATATTCTTTTTTTTTTCTCAAAATAACATTAGAAAAGCAAAATATCAGATATCCCCTCTGCAAACCTTAATATAGTATAATAATAAATGTTTTGAAGGTGAATTCTTAGCACCCATGGCAACAGCAAGAATGTTAGACATTTAGAATGAAAGGCAATGATTAAGGCTATAGTTTGTATGTTTTCCTTATTTGAAAAAAAAATACTTTCTACAATGTAATGTTATACTTTACTCATTTTATTTGCTACTCCAGATGCCAAAATTGAGAGGATGAGTAGTCTTTTTAAAACAACTTTGAGATACCACCTGACACCTGTCAGATTGGCTAAGATAAAAGTCACAGGTGACAGCCTATGCTGTAGAGGTTGTGGAGCAAGAGGAATATTCCTCCATTGTTGGTGGGAGTGTAAGCTTGTTCAGCCACTCTGGAATGCAGTATGGCAGTTTCTCAGAAAATTGGGAATCAATCTCCCCAAGGATCCAGCAATACCACTTCTGGGTGTGTACCCTAAAGATGCACATTCACACTCCAAAGGCATTAGCTCAACTATGTTCATAGCAGCATTATTTGTAATAGCAAGAACCTGGAAACAACCTAGATGCCTCTCAACTGAAGAATGGATTAACCAACTGTGGTATATCTACACAATGGAGTACTACTCAGCAGTAAGAAAAAATGATGTCCTAAAATCTGTAGGCAAATGGATGGATATGGAGAATATCCTCCTGAGCAAGGTATCTCAAACCCAGAAAGATGAGCAGGGGATGCATTCACTCATTATTGGACTCTAAACAAAAAAGCAAAAAGCAAAGCATGTCCAAGCTGCAAACCACAACCCCTGAACAGCTTTGTATCTGAAATACCTTGGATCCCACTCCTTCTAGAGGAATACTTGATTCAGTCTTGATATTGGAATAAGGAAACTAGATCTACCAGGAGTGGATGCTGAACTGAGAAATATTGGGTCCTTGGGACCTCCTGCACATGCTGGGGAAGAGATGGGGAGATGTGGAGAAGAGAGAGTGACTGGAGGGTGTGGAAGGGGGATGGGACCTTGAATAAGGATATATACAGATAGAAAATGTGACTTTATTCATAATAAAAAAAAAGAAAGAGAAAAAAAAAAAGAACCTAGAAACAACCTAGATAGCCCTCAACTGAGAATTGGATTAACAAGCTGTGGTACATCTACACAATGGAGAACTACTCAACAGAAAGAAAAAAATGATATTCTGTAATTTGCAGGTAAATGGATGGTATGGAGAATATCCTCCTGAGTGAGGTTTCACAATCCCAGAAAGATAAGCAGTGGATGTATTCATTCGTTAGTAGGCTTGAAACAAAAAGCAAAGCATGTCCAAGCTGCAAACCACAAACACTGAACAGCTTGGGATCTGCAGTACCTTGAACAGGTACTTTGGAACCCATTCCCTCCAGAGGAACACTTGAGCCAGGCTTGATGTGGTGATGAGGAAAGTGGATTTGCCTGGAGTGGATGCTAAACTAAGCCACCTTAGGGCTTTGGGACATGCTGTCTTTGCAGGGGAGGAAAAAAGGAGATAGGGAGAGGAGTGACTTGTAGGGGTGAGAAGGAAAGGGCATTTGAACAAGAGGATACATGGATAAAAAATGAGACTTTATTAATAATAAAAAAATGAGAAAAAAGAGAGAAATCTAGAAACAACATGTAGAAATTATACTTATGTTTGTACAGTTCTATATTCTGGAAGATATTTTTCTCCTGATTTCCCTGAACTATTTTCTTATATGAAGGGCTATTTTGAACCCAGAATATAAATCATCATGTAAGAGATATCTTTTTTTCAAGGCTGTCCTTTGTGGTTAAATATCTGCAGTCAGTTTCTCAGTCCAGGGATACATACATGAGATCATTCACAACTAGAAAATGCTATTTCATAGTAGCTCTTGCTCCCAGCAGCATAAAGTCATGATTTATAATTATCACTTACTCTAGAGTGACTCATGTTGTAGACAAACAACAATAAATTTATCCCCTCTTCTGCCCTTTGGTTCCCGTCATCTCCAATATGGATTAAACATGAGCATCTCAAAGCCTTATCCATATCTGCATCAATTTGTGCTCCTGTCAATCATTTTTAATGATGTGTTAGAATTAGAAAATGAATAATAGATGTTTACAAAAATTTAGGACTTATTCTTCATTTATCTTTTCAAATATTTTTCTACCAAGCTTATCTAATAAGATCAATAAATACCAAATGTGAGCTGTTTATTTCATAGTTCCCTGTTCTTAGGCTCTCACAAGGTGTCTTTCTGACTTATGCAAAAATCAAGCCTCATTCAGGTAATTGATGCCATGAACCTTAAAGAAATAAGATGGTAAGATGAATGAGCTCTTTCTGAAAAGCTTCCAGTGAATACACCAAGTGTGACTGATGGAACCACATTTAATGATTCCCCAGAGTTCTACCTGTTCCTCCTGCACTCTCCCTACTGTATATTCTATTTATTTCCCCAAGAAACTATTTTTACTGAGAACATTAAACATAACAACTGTTTTTCTATCCATTGTCATAGCTCATCACAGTAAGAGAGAGTGAAAAGCTTCCCTACCAACCTCCACCCTATACTGCTATGTTTTTCTTTCTAGTCCCCTTGTTGAGCAGTTGCACATGAAGGCACACTCATGGCTCCCTGTGTTCCACCATTAACTTGTCAGTAAATTTGATCATGTGCTAATGAAAAGCCAGGGTTCCTTGCTGTATAATCATAAAATTGTCTTCTAAATAAATTTTTATAGATTATTTGAAATGATATAAACAGAAGCTTTGCTCTGATATTCATCCTTTCCAATTTACTACCTTTCTTGCCTCTTCAGTAAAACCTTGAAGACATATGTAATTGTTTTTCTTTCCAATAGACACTGATTGTGAAGGTTTAGCCGCATTAAGAATATACATGTTGTCTTGATAGAATTCACCAAATTTTTGCTATATGTACCCTTTTCAAACAGCTATTTTGATTGATTCGGTTATGCTTCTTAATTTTCCTGGGATTCAGAGATGATAGATAAGATTTACTTTCTTCTTAAAGTTGTCTTTCATTTAATCACCATATTCCTAATTTCTACATTCCACATTAACTAATATTCCCAGAAAAAATATGCTACATATGTTAAACATTCCACAAGATGTGTTAGGTAAAAATGCTGCAGATTCAAATTCAAGTTATCTTGCATTTCCCCCTATACTTAGCTGTTCTCTTGTGTGTGTATGACTTAATATCCTTAAATAATAGGCAGATACATTTGGAATGTACCAACAGATTTCTAGTAGCTGAGGCTCTTAGCAGATTCTTTCATGTTTATTTTGACCTAATATTTCCACTAATGGACTTGAGAGGTGTTTTGATTTAGGACATTTTTTGTTTTGTAACTATAAACTTCATCAAATTGTCACTGTGGAATGTGGCATTTAAAATAATAAAAACCTTTGTTCCTGGGCCATGCTTTCTTACATTTGGCTTCAGAATAAGATACTTCCTATTCCCTTTGAGAAGAGAGCATTTCCCAAGTCTAAGCTTTTTTGTGTCTGTATGCTACAACAAAAAGACAGACTGGCAAAAAAAATAAAAAATAAAAAAAATCCTTTACAAGACAATCAAATTAAACTTTAACCTGAATATTTTTGCACTTTTCTGTTGCTTTACAACTTGAAGTGTTTGCAGCCAAAACAAATGACATCACCTTCAAAAGTACTCTCCTCAAAATCCTTATATATTCAAATCATAGTTAAACAAATATAAAGATTATGATCATTACCAGTGTACCCAAGAGGATATATATATGAAATTTAAAACTGCTATGTGCTTTCTCTCTGTTTATATATATTTAATATATATATATTTAATTCTAGATTTTATATTTCAGAAATTATGTGCATAGAGGTAGTCCATAACATTGAGCCAACTCCTTTGTTTGTCAGTCTGTGACATGGACTCTGTGTTCTACTGCATATCTAATGGTGTCCATATCAGAACACAAGGCTGTGCAACAGTGCAGCTTTAGACTCTGATGTTGTGTTTCAGAATAATCTTGGCTTTGACTGTGGCAGTATTGTCTAGGCAAAAATTAATTAGTTAATTAAAAAGGAAAAATTCAGAGATGAGAACATGGAGAGGAATTGTCTTTCTATAGATAAACTTGGAAAAATATCTCACAGATACCCACCATTAAAAATCAGACATGAGAAAATAGCACAAAGTCTACACAGTATGTCTCCCATCCATGTAACTATATAAATACAATCAGGATGAGATTGCAAGAAGGAAAATAATGTATCAATATAGCTGTCTTTGCATGTGGGCAACAGACGCTTGACTAATGCAAGATATCAACAAGAATGTGAAACTATAGGCTATAGTGCTGTTCCATGAGGTGTCACAACTGGAATTTGCAAAAAGATGCAGGTCACTCAATTGTTAACCTCATTGTGTGAAGCACTGTTGCTATTAAAACTTGAATTTTGAAACTTTATGGTTTCTTTTATCACATCACTCAAACATGTTAAAGTAAGCTAATTCTACATAAAATTTTAGAGCAACACACACTGAAAATTTACATACAATTGAGAGGATGACTCTCAGTTATCAAAATTTGATTTTGAAGGGAACTCCAGACCTGTCATTTTATGTTGTAGAGTGTTATTATTCATTCATCTGTTTCTTTATTTGTTTACTTATTTCAGATTCATTCTCATTCTTTTTTTGTTTCTGGCTGGTTTCATCAGTATGTTAATCTAGGTAGACAGACAATAGATAGATATATCTTTTATATAGAGAAACATACAAGCTAATGTGTTGTTGGACTATGTTTAAAATCTAAATCTTGTTCCTTTAAACATGATCTTATCTCTTCCCATAGATTTTTTTTCCTTTAAGAAATTTTACAAACAAGACTTTCATTTGATTTACAGTACAAATACTCCAACTTCTTCTTCAACTCTTGTGACCTAAAGTTTTATTTATCAACCCTAACCCCACTAAGTTTCCTCAGGCACCAATAATTTTCTCATTCAAATTTTTAAACCAGCTTTTGCAAATAAAAGCATTTTAATGGACTAAAATCCTATGTGTGATGGTTGAAAAACCAGAGAGTGTGACAGTCCTTCGAGATAGCTACATTCCACTCTGGGGTACATCTTTTACTTTCTCCAAACATCTGCTTTCATTCACCCCACATCTAAGACTTTTAATAAACTCTAACTCTGCCTAACACTGGTCCATCCTAAAATCCTTTTGCATGGTAAAGTCAAGTTTTCATTTGCACCAAACTGAGGCTCTGTAGCGGGAATTTTAGACTGTATGGTTGTTTTTTATTTAGCGCGCACGCAGCGGCATAAAAAGAGACAGTCCTTCCGGCCCAGCAAGCATCTACATAAGAAGAGGCGGCCCTTCCGGCCCGAGCGCGCGGCGGCTTCGTACGGCAGTGGCTAGGCGTGTTGCTAAAACGTTCTTTTGCTCGTGATTCTAACAAAATAAATCTTATTTAAAACATATCAATTAATAACAAATTTATTCCGCGATATTTGGCGCCCTTAATGCGGGGCAAATTCCCTGAACCCCCTGAAGTCCGCGCCCGCGCGCACGGCGGAACCCCGCCGGATTTTGTGCCCGCTGCATGCTTCGGATCCCATTTGCGTGCACAGTGTTCGGCACAGCAGCCAGGAGGGAATCTGCGTGCGGGAGAGCTACTGAGACCCAGTTCTGAGGGCACAAGCCTGGTAGGATTTGTGGAGGCATTTGGCAGAGAACCTCTGGGCTTACTCACCACCCCAGTTCAAACACCATTGCTGCTACACTACAACACCTGCTGACCATAAGTCCTCATTACATCTGAGTAAGGCAAAAATTTTTTTTTCTTTCTTCTAAAATGTTTGATCAGATAAATGTTCACAATTTTACTCACTTTTTCACAATGGTAATAAAAAATTATTTCCAAGATTACACATTTAGAAGTTATCTCCATCCAAAAATCCTTTTACTTTTCTTTATAATAATATATTTCTTACCTAATTATTTTAAGAGATTTCAGCTTAAAAAATATAAAGCTAAGCTGTCTGACATAAATAAACATATTAAGACATTCCAAAAACTAATTGTCTCCATAAAAAAAGTCTACTTTAATCACAAAAAAATTTAGAGCTCACATTGATAAAAATTTTCAAAAATTAAATAAAAAATTTAAAACAATAAATAAAAATTTTGTTAAAAAAGAATACAGAGCTCAAGTTAATAAAAATTTTAAAACATTAAATATAAAATTTAAAACAATAGATAAACGTTTTAAAATAATAAATAAAAACTCTAAAAAAATTAAACAAAAAATAAAAAACAAAATAAATATAAAATCTAAAAAAAATATTCCATTCTATAAAATTATTAAAAAAATCATTTATAAAAGACTTTAAAACACTAAAAAAAACCATTACCACTAAACTACAAGATTATAAGACTCGTTTAAAAATTTTAAAAAAAAATTTTGAGGCAACACCTGCTCAAGATGACCCTGAGCCCCCTCTTAAACAAAAAACTATTAACCAAAAGATAAATAAAAAATAAATTGACATAGTACAAATGTTTATATATTGATACAAATAAAAAATCAATCTATATATTTAATTTAAATAATATATATATTGATACAAAGTTAAACATAGTACAAATGTTTATATATTGACATAAATAAAAAATTAATTTATACGTCTGATTAAGATAATATATATTGATGCAAAGTTAAATATATAATTGCCCTATTTTACACATGTCTACCTCTGTCTAAAATATTTTACACATTGATGTGTATTAAGTATATTGTCATTTCCATAATACAATTTCTACCTCTAATTATTTATGATAGTCATAACATTTGTTATACCATACACACAAGTTGTTTTATATAAATCTGTTTAGATATATTTTTATATATAATGATATATAGTTAAGATATTGTTGCCACTTGATAAAAAACGTATATTTTGGTCAATTTTTCTAAGATTGTTATACTTAAAATTATTTAGAAGAGCTGTACACTCATTTTAAAATGCCTATTTTTACAATGTTAGCCTCACTTTCTTAGTTAATTGAAATTACAAATTATGATTACTCAGATTTATCACCTAACAGTCAAGATACTCAGGCTTTTCAAAAACATGTCAAAATATACCAAATAAATAAGTGTCTTCAACCACTTCATAGACCAAAAAATATGACATTCAAGATTTCGTTATTTCAAATTTGGCCTAAAGAAACATGACAACTCCTGATATCACCATTCCTTTCTCAAGGTAGTATTGAACATCACAGACATCTTACAAAGAGATTATTTAGTTTGACAAATAATGGCCTAAGAGACAAAAGACTACACTTAAGCCCTCTACTGTCAGCGTGCTCACTGTCCAAAATAGACCTACAAGATAAAAGATAAAAACTGCCAAAGCCTGCTTAGCCAAAATAAGACAGTCCTACCAAAAATACCCTGCTTCTATAGAGACTTGTCAAATATCATAGGCCAGTAGCCACAAAGATAGATGCTCCCGTTACACAAAAAAAATAGTAGATAACTGTCCAAATAGTTAACTGTCGTTATCTTCTCCTATATTCTAAAAGTTACTTCATGCTTCCAACTTTAAGTATATATTTTCCTTCTCAAGTCTTAACGATGTTAAAAATTAAATAGTTAAGGTTGTTACTACTTCACATTCCAACAAAGACACTCAAGTCTTAAAACTCTATTATTTAAAATAAACAGCCTTAAAACAATCCCTATACATTTTTTTATATCAACATTTTAGATATTAAATTACACTTTATAGTTGTTTGCTAGCAATAGTTTAACCTCACTTATGTTAGTTCCTTCCTCTTTCCCACACACTATCTTATAATAATCCCTATAATATATAGCTTTACACCTAGTTTAAAACCTTCCTATTTAGACAAAATAGAGAGATGTAGCGGGAATCCCAGACTGTACGGTCGCTCCTTACCCAGCGCGCTCGCAGCGGCATAAAAAGAGACAGTCCTTCCGGCCCAGCACGCAGCAACATAAGAAGAGGCGGCCCTTCCGGCCCGAGCACGCGGCGGCTCCGTACGGCAGTGGCTAGGCGTGTTACTAAAACGTTCTTTTGCTCATAATTCTAACAAAATAAATCTTATTTAAAACATATCAATTAATAACAAATTTATTCCACGATAAGGCTCCACACAGGAGAAGAAATTGTGCTAAACCCTATTGTCAGCCAATAAATCATGGCTCTTTGATCACATCATGTCAAAAAAAAAAAAAAAAAAAAAAAAAAAAAAAAAAAAAAAAAAAAAAAAACCTCAGCCAGAACAGGAGAATTCTATTACATGAAGTTAGCCTATGTTTTTGTACCATAGTCACAAACACCACAAAAACCTTGACATTAGTTCTGACATCTTGCTTATTTTTGTAGTGTGGCCATACCCACTGAGACAGTGACATATGCTCAATAAAAGTATATTCTGGCCTCAAATACAGAATAGCTTAAAAAAATGACTCAACTTTCAATGTATAAGCTCAAGTACATACTAGTAGAAAATATAATTTTGAGATATGTTAATAGAACAAAATCAAAATACTAAAGTCAAAATGCATGCCAACCAAACTTATAGAGTAAGTATATTTTCACTTGTCAAAAATCTGTTTAGAAGTTTGAGATAGTGGATGTTTTTCACATGAGAGATAAAGGTAACATGTTTGTTTTACAACATTACAAAATTAAATCACACAAAAGCTACATGGTGAGACAAACCAGATCCCTGAACAAAGAAAGAATATTACCCATTGCCTGAGGGGAAGTAAACTGACCTTAACAACTGCATGATGTCTCTGACCAGTGAATTTTAAGCTCTGATAAAAATACCTTTCTCAAACCTATCAAAAGTTCTCCTGAGGCCCATGTGTGAATGGGCTTTTTAGAAATGTCTCTTTTGCTTTGCTTTGAAACTATAAACACTACTCCTTTTACCACAGCTCTTTAGTTCAGTATTTTCTTTAGCAACAGTAGAGACTCTTTGCTAATGTCCACTGCAGATGAGCAATGAGAATTTCAAGCCATGAACCATTTTATTAATGTGTCTGCTGTGTGCTTGCTTACCTTCCCAAATTTTATTCTTGGAAACTAGTTCGCAGAGTTAAAAGCATGCATGATGAGTTTTTTCCCATACATGTGATCAAGATCCAGATATACTTTTACAAAAGTATGTCATCCAGCAACCCAGAAAACAGCCAAAGCAATCCTTAAAAAGCATATAACGAGATCCATTTACTCCTTGTCCCCTGAAATAGTCCTTAATCTTCCTTTCTTCCTTGACTTTCTTCAGTAATTGGATATAAAACTTATTCAAAAGCAGACATATTACTTTTATAGTTACATTTGGAACACTCACACGTGCGCACGTGCACACACACACACACACACACACACACACCACACACACAGGTTTTTTAACCTGTCCTTTGTTATATTGGTCTTTGCCATCCATGAGTAAAGACATGGTAGAAATCTTTCTTTCCTTTGTAAAACAACACACTATAAATTGGACATATAGAAGGTTATATTGGTGCTTAGAATCATTCAAATACAAAGAAAGTGCATTTACCTAATAAAATCATGGTTCTTTTACATTTTTGATCATCTTGACTGTGTATGTGTGTGTGTGTGTGTGTGTGCGCGCACGCGCGCGCGTGCGAAAGCTGAGTGTAGGTAATAGAAGTGCAGGTGACAATGGAGCTCAGAAGATGTTAGATTCCATAGATTTGGAGCTCTGGGCAGTTGGGACTATGTGGGTGTTGGAAACTGAACCTCAGTCCTCTGAAAGAGAAGTCATTGAGCCATTTCTTGTTCAATATGGCTACAGTTTAGCATCTCCAATGCAGCAATGTGAGAGAGGCAACTTAAGAAAAGGTGGCCAGGTGGATGTTCTTGAAGACAGAGCCTCTGGTAAAGACTAATGTCTCCTCGGCAGATGGCAGTGGTCATGATGCAATTGAGTTACTGAAATAGTAAGCCTGTTTCCCTTGCTTGCATGCCTTCCTCTGTCCTGTCATAACCTCTCATGCTACAAAGCACCAAGGTCATTTTCAGACACCTTTGCATATATGCCTAGACTTATCCACTCCAAAAACAATAGGTGAATCAGTCTCACTTCTTTACAAATTGCTTTGTCTACTGTAATCTGTGATAGCACCAGGAAACAGGCTAAGAAAAGACCATAAATTCAAAGAACTCAATGTCTCATTGCCCTTGAATGACACCAAATTCTTGAAAATCTTATTTTAAATAAAACAATGCAAAATGTCTTGGGGGGTTTACTATAAAATGATACAGAATTGCAGAAAGACTCATTATTTGTTGGTGGTCATTTGTTTCTCCTCTATATCTCTTTTGCACTGCAGATTTTAAATGTTTATTTTACTCAGACACACAAGCAGGTGAAGATAGAGTAAATTGCAGGCATAATTAAGATAAGAAGTACAGCAGTTTACAACTTAAGCAGTGAAAACTGAGAAGGTGCCAAAGAAATCACCTCTCTCTCTCTCTCTCTCTCTCTCTCTCTCTCTCTCTCTCATCACCCTCAGGGGAATAAGCCAGGTCTTCTTCTCCCTTCCACGACAAGAACAAACAGTTCATAACAAGTATAAGTTGTTCAGATGTAATGAATAGTCAGGAAAAAAAGTTGGAATTCCTTCATTCCCCTCCCCCATCTCCCAATGTGAGCAACAATCATCTTCATTTACACATGCAGGAAGAGAAACCATATAAGTAAAAGGTTCCCAGAAGCCAGCTTCAGGCTTTTCCCAGTGAGGAACTTCAAAACACCAGAGTTCTTTGCACTCTTTCTTTTCTCCTGGGAGATTTCCATTGAGAGCAGTGATGGGGAATGTTAATCTCTAAAGCCATGCCCTTCTCTGAGTTCTGATGCCAAGCCCAATTTAAATACTTCCTGCCTCTGAATCTCTCTCTTCCTTTGTTCTTTTTCTCTGGAGTACTCCTCATTTCTGTTCTCTCTCTCTCTCTCTCTCTCTCTCTCTCTCTCTCTCTCTCTCTCTCAATTTTCCCCTGTCCTTCTCCGTCTTCTGTTATCATAACCACATTCCTCTATTATATTAATGAAGTCCTTTGTCAAGGAAACTGCTTCTAGGTGTCTCCTGCTGCCCAGTTTGGTCTCTACTGTGTCCTCATGAGACCTCTGCATTCATAGAAATCTGCCCTGAGCCAAAAGCCAAACAGTTTGTAATTAATATAAGCCTCTATGGACTATTTGGGACTAAGCATTTGTGGAACAGCAGGTCCAGACCTCAGGGATAGGCCAGACCAGGAACTACAGACTACAAATGACACCCATCTTTGGGCACTTAAAAAGATCCTAAATCCACATAAATGGAGCCACACTGGGATTCCCAGTCTCACAGTCTTATGCCAGTAGCATCTCACTGACATATCACCCAGCAGCTGCCTATGAGATGTAGCCAGCATCCAGCTGCCATGAGCCAAGCAACCCCGCTGATTTCCATTCTCTCTCTGGGCTTAGAGGAGTCCCTCAGTCAGGTTTGGGAGCAGTCATAAGCTTAAAAACATAACTTCATGATACTTAGTACTACTTGGCAGAATCAGTCATAAGCTTAAAAACATAACTTCATGATACTTAGTACTACTTGGCAGAATTGGAAAGATAAGTGTGACTCAACAGATAGTACCACCACATTGAAGCTCAGCAGGGCAAGGTCTGCAGCAAAGGGTACTAGCCAAAGAGTTTAGCAATTTAAAAACTCTCCTGGTAAAAAAATAATTAAAGAAAAAGGGTAGGGAAAGTCTTTTAAAAGAAATTTTAAACTGTTAATGAGCTAATAGCAGAAAGACATTTAATTATAAAAGGTGCTAAGTTAACACAAAACATATATTTTAGAGGTAGTTTGCCTTTCAAATTTGAGTCTAAAGATATGTTGCTTTGGAAAGGAGGTTCTGCTTTTGTTTCTACAAAGCATATAAACCTGTGGATTGCTTCCAGGCTAATACAGTTTGATCAACCAAGACTCTCTGAAAACAACTGGCTCAGATGAGGCAGTCTCACAGACTACTACAGTCAAGATTTACTCATGATTATGAATTGTTTTTGGATCCTTATAAGATTGCCAGTACGTCCAATTAGCAGAAAGTAATATGAAAAGCTACACCCAAATTTTCAAAATATTGTTTATAAGTGTTTATTTTCATTATAAATGGTTAGTGATTATAGTCAATCTTTATCTAGGAAAAAAAAGCATAT
Source organism: Sigmodon hispidus (assembly GCA_004025045.1). Taxonomy (NCBI): domain Eukaryota; kingdom Metazoa; phylum Chordata; class Mammalia; order Rodentia; family Cricetidae; genus Sigmodon; species Sigmodon hispidus. The sequence goes on from PVIH01005575.1 coordinate 77,425, forward strand.
GATATAGAAATGATAAAAAAGATTATTGAATCTTTCATCTAAAAAACTGTTAATTTCAAAATACTGATGTTGGTATTAGTTTTGTTTTATTGATACAAGTTTAAGGTCAATTTTGTTATACTGTATGTATATTTCTGAAAGACCCTAAGTTCTAAGGCCTGACCCAGGCATCCAGTTCAAGTATTCAGCAGAGCACCCCCATGAAAACAAGGAACTAAAAGTCTAAAAAGTCTGTTTCAGGAAGCAGAGTGACTCAGCCCAGATGGCCATAATCAACTCAGATGACCACCATTAGGACATAATGGTCGAAACTGTGATTAAAATACCAGAAGTTCCAAGCAGAATAGCAGTAAGGAACACCTGGTTGTAAAACAAAGAGACCCCCAGCTGGCCTTAGGGCACCCCCATGACTATTGTGATCAATCTTGTAATTATAGACTATTGTAATCAACCTTGTGATTGTAGTATGACTTTCAAGTGACCAATAATGTATTGCCTCAGTTACTATGGTGATTTTGTGGCTTTAGCCTATAAATGGGATGTCGGATTGTTAATCAGGGCTGCTCTCTTGCTCCCGAGACAGAGAAATAGCCCATCTTTGCAGACAAAATTCAATAAACCCTCTTGTGATTTGCATCAACTGGACTGGAGTCTGGGTTCTTGGGGCTCCCCTTCCCAAGAGAATAATACCCTGAGTCTGGGGTCTATCATTTCTACTCTTGTTTAAGATATTATGTCTGTAATTTATTTAAAGTTGTAATGTATCATTAAGACATATAGAGTAATAGTCATCTATGATAAACTCATTGTCATGTTAGTCAGGTTTCTTTTTAGATAAACAAAGATATATTTCAAATAGGTAAGTAATCTTCAAATACTTCAAAGACCTACAGAATATGGCACTTAAAATATTTTAGGAACTTAGACTTTTCTGGATGGTGATATCTGTTCCTGGCAGCAGCAATGTATTTCAAGAAGATAATAGGCATTGAAAAAAGTCCATGTGGAATTTACTTTCTTTGTCGCAAAAGTTGGCCACTGGGCAAGAAACTGTTCTTGCCTTGACTACTTGAGATTATACTGTAAAAACTGGACATGCAGAACCCAGAGGGGGAAAAAAGATTCTAGAACTATGCCATAACAAGCAGATCTGGTCCTTCAGTTTCCTGCTTCACAGAGAAAACTGACAGACATTGTACAGGACACAAGGAGAAGTGACTGACAAAAATGCCAAAATGAGTGGAACGATACTTCAAATTTTCTGCTTTATTAAAATGTCTGCCAGACACTCAAGACTTGTAGGCTGAAGATGGATGCCTCAATATTACAAAGGAACTTTGGAATCTTTCTTTTTGATTAGACAGAAAAGGAGAAGTGATGTGGGATGTCTTTCTGTATGCCGAGAACTACCATTGGTAATAAAGAAGCTGTTTGACCTATGGTGAGGTAGCCTGGAGGCAGGTGGTAAATGCAAGTAGAGATAAAGGAGAAGAAGGGTGGAGTCAGAGAGACACTGCAGCGGGCCTTGCAGAGAGCAAGATATAACAGAACACAGGCAAAGCCATGGATCCAAGTGGTAATAGATTTATAAGAATGGGTAGAATTAAGTTGTAAGAGGTACTTTTTAATAAGTTTGGCCACAGGCCAGACAGTTTGTAATTAATATAAACCTCTGTGTTTATTTGGGACTAAGTGGCTGCAGAACTGCAGGTCTAGATCTCAGGCTAGGCTGGGCCAGAAATTTCAGAATACAGCAGATGATTCTAAAATTCTTTCAAAAATTCCTTACTTAAAGTCCATTCAGTCAGTTGTTCTCTGGCTTGCATTACACTTGGAAAACAATGCTAAAATGCTTAAGTGCTGTTGAACAATTCTTCTGTACACTGTGAGTATTACTCTCATTGGTTAATGAAGAACCTGATTGACCTAGAGCAAGATAGGTTAAAGTTATCCAGGACAATTAAACTCAGGATACTGGGATAAAGAGGAGCAGAGTAACTGAGACACCAGCAGACACTTAGAGAACAAGATAGGCACACTGTACCAAGTCACATGACAAAGCATAGATAAAAATATAGGTTAATTTAAATGCAAGAGTTAGGTACTAACAAGCCTGGCCTGTTGGCTGAACATTTGTAATTAATACTGAGTCCCAAGCAGCCATGGCATAGAAAAACTTCACCTGTACATAAACATTGCTGTGTTTCAACTTCTTCCCACTTTTATTTCATTTATGAAATCATTGGTACTAGGCAGTGTTGCACACACCTTTAATCACAGGACTCAGGAGGTGGAGGCAGGTGGATCTGTCTGAGTTCAAGGCAGCCTGGACAACAGGGTGAATTTCAGGACAGTCAGAGCTACTCAGAGAAACCTTGTCAAAAAAACTCAAAAAGACAAAAAAAACGAAAAAACCCACAGTGAAAAAATAAATCTTAGTGTTGACTGTAAGTAGTAAATTTTTGTGAAGAGAGAAGGAGCAAAGAAGGGGTCAAACATGGCCATTGGGTATTTCCTACCGATTCGTTTTCTTATAAATATAGAAAAATAATCGCCTAACAGAGTTCAATATTTTGAAATTTATAAATAAATATATGATAGGCAAAATTTTATTAATTTTGTATCTTCTTTGTGAAGAAGGGCATGTTGAGCATACATAAGATGAAAAGAAATTCATAGAAAAATCACTACATGAGTCAACATCTGAAGTGCTGGTATCATTATTGTGAATTTAAAGTCACATGCAAAGTACCACAGTCTCATTTGTATCCATCTATACTTCACTTACACTGATTTAAAAACCCAATCTGTTATTTTTTGTTCTTTTAATTTTTCTTAAGTACACTGTATGGTGATGATTCATATGGCTTTTCATCCATTTTATGATTTCATTTCTATACTTTTGAATTGGGAGTCACATTAATACCTAGATCTCAGCAACCACTGTTTAATCTCTGGCCCTGTAAGGCTAATGACATGCAAAATTTGTGTTTTACAATACCTACCTATTCCATTTGTTTTTGCATCTTTAATTGACAGTTTCTAGCTGCCGCATATTTCTCTCTAGCTAAATGGTTTTAAGACAACTATTGGATATGTAGCTCCTCATTACAATTTTGAGCAATCTTCTGTCTCCCAAGCTTTATATGATACATTCAGTTGTCAAAGCCCTGGGTATGATCTCAGGCATTGAGCTTTTTGTGAAGAAGCAAAGTGAGGCTGTCATGGATATATGTCTTTAAGAAAGAACCAACAGTGTGGTTCTTAGCCATCCTCCAATTTTTATTATATTCTTAATGACAATGAAATATGTTATATTTATGTTCTTGGGTCAGTGAAAATAAGTTAATAAGCAAGTATGAAAAGATATACTACAGAAATGACTATTCATCTATCTAGAGTAAAAAGTTTAGTATTTGTACAGTATGAAAACTAAAGATTGTGTGGAGATCTTTGCATCTATTAAAAAAAAATTACAGATAGTGACCAGCAAGATGTCAGTGGGTAAAGGCCTTTTCCACCAAGGCAAATGATTGAGTTTGATCTCAGTATTCACTTGGTGGAAGGAGGCACAAAGTGTACATGCACACTAAGTCAAATACATTTCACAAAAAATTTTACAAAACCACAAGTAGGCCCATATTCACTTTTATTTTTACTTCTGTTTGTCTTTTCATGTATGTCATTAGAAAAACTCATTTTTGGTTTTGTCAACTTTATTGAAAAACTCAAAGTTTGATTATACTTAGTCACCAGGACTCACATTTCAAAAGTCTAATAAATCTCAATTTTATTTTTGACTAACTCTACTTGGTTTTTAATTGACTGGCTGGTCTTTATATTTCATAGCTTCTGAAACTAACTCCTGAGCTAAGGCCTTTGGAGTTCAAATGTGCAAATTTAGGGTATATACCCAGAAATGGTATTGCGGGATTCATGGGGAGAATAATTCCCAGTTTTCTTAGAAACTGCCATACTGTATTCCAGAGTGGCTGAATAAGCTTACACTCCCACCAACAATGAAGGAGTATTCCCCTTGCTCTGCCACCACTCCAGCATAGGCTATCATCTGTGTCTTTTATCTTAGCCAAACTGACAGGTATCAAAGTTGTTTTGATTTGCATTTCTCTAATGGCTAAAGGTATTGAGCACTTTTTCAAGTGCCTTTCAGCCATTTGTAATTCTGTTGAGAATTCCCTGTTTAGTTCTGAGCCCCATTTTTTGATTGGGGTTCTCAAGGTTTTAGGCTCTAGTTTCTTGAGTTCTTCATATATTTTAGAGATCAGTCCTCTATTACTTGTAGGGTTGGTGAAAATCTTTTCCCATTCTGTAGGCTGTCTTTTTGTCCTATTGACAGTGTCCTTGGCTTTGCAGAAGCTTCCTAGCTTCAGGAAATCCCACTTATTGATTGTTGGTCTTAGTGTCTGTGCCACTGGTGTTATATTTAGGAAGTGGTTGCCTGTGCCAATTCGTAGAAGTATATTTCCCACTTTCTTTTCTATCAAGTTCAAAGTGGCTGGGTTTAAGTTGAGGTCTTCGATCCACTTGGATTTGAGTTTTGTGCAGGGTTTTATGCTTGGGTCTATTTGCATTTATCTACATACTACCAACCAGCTATGCCAACAACATTTGTTAAAGATACTATCTTTTTTCCATTGAATATTTTGGGCCTCTTTGTCAAAGATCAGGTGCTCATAGCTTTTTGGGTTAATGCCTGGATCCTCAATTCAATTCCATTGATCCACTAGTCTGTTTTTATGCTAGTACCAGTACAAGGCTTTTTTTTCAAATTTACAAGTTTGTCCACCTTTATCACTATCATTATATAATGGAGAATTGCATTAACTAAAGTGTATCCATATGTAGCATTGTAATATATAGCATTTACATATACTAGTAGATATTTCATATATAACTGTATAATATTTAGTAGAACTATTTTCACACACATCTTACTTGTTATTGACATATCAAATGGAGTTGCCATCATCTTTATCTCCTTACAATAAATAATTAGTTTGCTCCAAAAAGAACTCTTTGAAATTAATCTTTTTCATTAATGGATGGAAGACCTTCTAAAATTGATTTGCAGGAGGAAAAAAACTAGAGCAGTAAATAAATAACTGTTGGTTCCATGCACGAAGAGATACACACTACCAAGGTCACACAAGGTTTTATTTAAGAGAATTTTCAGGTGGTACAGAAATGAAAGCAGGACAGAAGGAGATAAGCAGAGAGATACCAAAATGTGCATGTCTCTTTTAAGAGGAAGGATGTGTATGTGCTTACATAGTCACGTTTAGGGCCTGCCTTTGTCCATGGAGGTGCTTCTATATGCAGTGCTGCACAGTTTATGCAGCCATGCCCAGGAGCGTGCCTACCATACAAGGTGCATTCCACCTGAGCCCAGTTGGCTCAACTACATGGAGTGCCAGGAATCCTTACATCTCACAATTTTGTTTATTATAAAAAGAAAACCAGGTTTATGTGGGGTGGGAATTTATGGAGTGTGCAGGGGGGGTGTTAATGGACATAATGAACATGATTATTGTGATGTCTGCATGGCTACTTCCTGCTGACACAGGGATGGAGATATCTGCTGGATTCTTCAGCTCATCTTGCTTGTAGAGTCAGGGATTTGAGTCATAGGGCCATGAATTTTCTTTCCTGGAGCTCAGAAAAAAATTATGAGTTATTAAGATAACTTTGAGAAGTGATAATATAGTGAGTATACTCTGCTAGTTCTGGAGAAAGAAAAAGGTTCTTTGGAGAGGAGGTAAGAAATGGTCTGTTTTATCTGTATTGACTCTGTTTCTTTTGGTCCTGGGGGGATAGGAAATGGTCTGTCTATTTTACCTGTATTGACTCTGAAAATGACTCTTGGGTTTTGTTTTTATTTTCTAGAAGCAGCGGCTGTGGATTTGGGGAGCGTTGAGCCAAAATACCTTGGAGCTGTTTGTTGGCCTTTATCATAGAAGCAGGCTGGAATGGAAAACTCAGAAATGTGGGATTTTAGAGAAATGTTTTATATTTGGTGGTCCACTTGGGAGATGGGAAGACTAGTAATGACAGGCTGAAGTAGATAGCAAGGTGAACAGAGGCGGCTAGAGCAGTTGGCAGAGTCTGAATTTAGGTGAAATGAGACTAAAAGATAAAAATCTCTTTTTGTCGGGAGTATGGGGCAGATTTGCTTGACTAAAAATGAGTAAGTGATCGCGAAAACTCTGAAAACATTAGGTGGCAGTGTCTGATTAGGCCAAAATTATTTGCTTTTTACCGTGACAATGGAGAGGCTAGAAAGAGAGGTGAGACCCAAAAGCTCCTGCCTGTAGGACCAAGTATATGACTTTCAGTGTCCACAGGGAGACGGACTGCCCTGATATTATTATGACTACTCATGGTCCCCACTTTGCAATGAAGGTGGTCAGCTTAGGAAAGCCCTGGCAGCACCAATTGCACACAGTCAGACCTCAGATCAGTTGGGAGTGATCTCTTTGTAATGTCTCCTTCCCACATGGGGCTGTGGACACTCACTTAGACCATTCCCTTGATGGAGTCCTGGAAAAGGCCTGAACTTGCCTCTGTGAGGCTAAGCAACAGCAAGGCAGTAGCTGGCCAGACATCTTTTGCCAGCAGACAGTATCTCTCCTGTGATATACTTTAAAAGCCAACTTTTGCCTGTGGAGTCTGCCTGAGGTCTCCTCTCAAGGTCTAAGTTTTAGCTCTAGCATCAGGGTAAAAAAAAAAAAAAAAAAAAAAAAAAAAAAAAAAAAAAAAAAAAAAAAAAAAAAAAAAAAAAAAAAAAAAAAAAAAAAAAAAAAAAAAAAAAAAAAAAAAAAAAAAAAAACCCAGAACATGCACTCAGGGATCTCTTATACTGTGAGAGTGCATTTAAATACCTGATGAATTTTATCTGCATGAGTTGTGCCTATTTTCAAACTTGTCTTTACTCTAAAGCCTAATTTTTATTTATCTGAGAAAGTTTGCAAACTTTTATTATCTTATTTATGGCAGTTGCTTTTTGTAGAGGAAAAACTGGATTTGTGTGGCAAGAAACAGAAGAACAGAAAGCCAGAAGGGAAAATTTAGAGTTAAGATATGAAAAGAAATACTAAAACTCTTAAGAATAGAGAGCTGGAAGAAGTTTAGAGCTGATGAAAAAGAGAAAAGATAGGAAAAACCCTTTCTATCTGCCCATGCACTTGCCAAAGTCAGCTTCCGTAAAATATCGGGGTTGGTGAGCCATTAGACGGCTATTTTTGAGTAATCTAAGGGGCAATTAGGCCATTTTTTGTGTAAAAAACAGATAAGCTTGGTGGTATCTAGATAACGCAAAAGGCTAAATGGTTTTAATGTCTCCACCACGTACTCTAAGGGTGAAGATGGAGTTTCTGGCTGGCGTTTTTCCCATTATTGAGACTTAAGGGAGATGTGGAGTTCAGTTGCCTGGTCATCACGTGGCAGGGCTGATTCAAAAAGGGAAGCAGGTCTATGGTAAAATAGTTCATCAACCATTAGAACAGTCTGCTTGGACAATGACTCAAAGTATGCAGATTTCTGAGTTCTCGTCAGAACAAAGAGAGAGCTCCAGGAAATTACACCCATTCACAACAGATAATGAGAGCCCAACAGCTCTCAAAACCATGTGTCTGCAACCTGTCTGTGGCATTCCACCTGAGCCAAGTTGGCTCAACTATGTGGAGTGCCAGGAATCCTCACACTAACTACTGTGTAGCAATGCAAAGCATTCATCTATTTACTGATATTTTTCGTTTGACATATTTTAGATGATAACCTGCCTCTATTGGTAGATCTTACTGAAATAACAGAAAATAGAATAAATAGTAAAGATTTTGATAGGATATTTAAACATTAAATTTAATTTAAATAGTAAGGAAGTTTTTAGTGGAAGAATGGTTTTCAAAATGGCAACCTCAGTGAAGATTAAGTGCCAGGTGCAAAAGAATATGCAGCAATAACCTGTTCTTGTCTTGGAACTTAGAATAGTTTTTCCTCTATAAATCTGGCTTTAGCTGGCATTTTATGGATGAGTATCATTGATACATTGGGGCATCTGTGGAAGAGGAACTAGATGATAAAATCCAAGAAGGCAAGTTAGAGAAGAAATGCATCAGGCTGAAAGCAGGAAACTGTGCAGGTTCACCTAAGCAGACAGATGCTGTATGAAGACACTATGAACTGGTACCAGGGACACTATGAGGCCACATCAGGAACATGAAGACATGTATTCTCTTTGTCCTAAAATGAAGGGGGAGCTCCACAAGCTTTTGAATGATAACTTAATGAAAACCTTTACATAGTGAGAGCCTGCTTCAAGTGAAATATAGATAGCAAATTGGAGTAGAGACTCCATGGATGTAGTCACTTCTTGAAAAGATTCTAAGAGTAGGCCTGTAACCACAGCAATGAGCAGCAAAGAGACCAGTCTCTAACAAGTGAAAGATAAAGAAAAACTGAATGCCAAAGTTTTTCTTGAACATCCACATATGTGTCATGGGATACAAGTGGCTTCACTCAAATACCCAATCACAGAGGTTTCAAAAGGAGTGCTCTCACTTGTGAGAAATAGCAAAGGAAGATTTCCATGGAATATAAACATTTAGGCTTTTTGAAATAGGAACATGTCATTTTACTTTAAATTTTGTTTAAAAAATATCAAAATGTGATTTCAATACCAGAATAACTTATGTGAGAATTCAATTCTAAAACAATACATTATCAACTGTTAAAATATACATTTAATTGTTAGAGAAGTCTTATTCTTCTGGTTGTCCCAATAGTTGGAGACTTTTCTATAGGTAGTGAATATGAAAAGTGAATATAGAGAATAATAAAATGCATTATAAGATGTATTAGATTGGCCCTTACAGAAGGAGGCCTAGTGAAGCAGGCAATTAATATGTAACTATACACAACTTATCACTTTGTGGTGTATAGATCAACCACTCCTTCCTTTGTCATGATGGTATTTCAATTTATAATTACTAGAAGAATTAACTGCTTGAATTTCTCAAAGGTAAAGTTATTCTTAGAAGTTTCATGGTTTGAAAGAACCAGATTTGACATTCATGCATTTCTTTGTTAATAAGAAGAAAGAGAAAGAGAGATGCTTGAATTACACTTGGTTAGTCCCAGAATAACTTTGTCTCCTTGCTTTCCATTCCTAGCTTATTAGATAAAAGGTTTGAGAAGGTCAAATAGGGGCGCTGTGGGCTGGAAACACACTAGAAATCCTTAGGGAGAATCATTAGCACACTTGTAAAGGTCAAATGGAATCTTACATTTTTACTTAGTTTTGAATTTTGAGACAGAGTAAGAAATAAGATAAAATACTAAAAGACCAAAGTAAAAATAAAGAGCTGGCAGTAAAGGAAAGAAAGGGAGAAAGACAGGGCATGAGTGCAAACATAGAAAAAAACCTAATCAAAACCTAGTTAGGGCAGAGCAGTAACAAAGAAAGGCCTTCAGAAGAAATAAATAAAATCACTACCTAGACTTTGACAACTGTGCAGACATAATGATTAATCAAGCCTTTGAGCTTAAGAGAAAATTGTAAGTAAAATAGTATGTAGCAATATTTCAACATATTTAAAAATTTAGAAACTCAAAATTTTATTAAGCATGGACATAGTTCAGTTGGTAGAGTGCTTTTCTACAAGTATAAAGGTTCAGTTCCCAGTACCAATAACCAATGTGTGATAGAACACACCTGTATTCACAGCACATGAGATGGGAAGGCATGTGGGTTCAGAGTAAAGTCTTCTTTAGCTATACATAATGAATGAGAAGAAAGCACAGGACACATGAGGACCTGCCTCAAAAATAAACATCTAATAATCCAGCTGCAATTCTAGTCTCATTTGTATGCTATCAGTATTTCCCACAGTGCTCATAAATACATCCTCAGCTGTCACTGGGCTATGACCATTCACTTCTACCTTGTTATGTTTTAGTGATTTGTTGCCCAAATGACACTTTTTAAATAATGCTGCAGTATCTTTCTCATACATTTCAGCAAAGATTTTCCCCCCTTTAGAAAGGTATACTTTTGGTCCCTGCTTTTCTTCCTCACATGGGCTCTGCACAGCCTCTGTTACTAAACTTTCAATCAAGGTACGGCTTCTCCAATAGGAAAGAATAATGCATGCCATTAAAATGCAATGGTACATTTATAATATTGACTGTGTTGTAGAGTTAGATAATTATTCTCTAAATGTTGAAAATATATTTAACGAACCTACATCACGTTTAAAAAGTGTCATTCTTAAAATTGTTTAAAAATGGAGAAAAAAGCTGCAGGAGGATAAATGAATGTAGTGCGAGTTGTAGAGAAAGGGACTGGCCAGTTTCTATTGTGACGCTTGATTCCAGGAAGCAGTTAGTAAAGAAAATGAGATGTAAAGGGTTCTGCACATGAACAGAAGATCACACAACAGTTGAGATTCAGAGAATGTAAATCTTGCAATTCTGCAAAAATGGCAGAAGATAAATGAGTATTTTGTCTGTAAAAATCTTTCCAAGTTATAGATAAATAGAAAATATTCATGTTCATATTTCTCACTGACAAAAATTAAAAGCTTTTATTTTAACTGGAACCATTTTCCCCCACATACCCTGTGAAACTTTCATTTTCCAGCATGGCATGAAGGCCTTGGATTTTGAAATGTGAACACATAAGCACTGTCCCCTGGCATGATGAATAAAATAGTTGTTTTCATATGGCTATCTCAGGAACTATAAGATGAAATACAAATTCATCTATCTTCTACTTACTAATTTATGTGGCTGATATTGAATATTTAATAATTTTGTGAATTAATAGAAAAGCTATAATGTCAAGAAAATAGATTGGCTGTGCTTGAACAACTTTTCATATGTCTGTCTCCCTTAAAGTATCTATTTATAAGGGACACAACAGATGAGGATTGGGATTTTAAGAGGATGTGTACTTTCTTCTTCTGCAGAGTCTGTCCTGAAAGTATTTCTGCATATCCAAGATTCTCAGCATGAGAGTGAGATGTTGGATTAGTGGTCAAGGAATCAGTGCCAAGAGGTGATTCTGTGTCTTAAAGGCAAATGCTATGTGATTTTATCCTAAAATAAGTTCAAATATAAATATAAATACCTTGCACAAATCTAGTTAGAATGTTGCTTTTCATTTTCTCTCTGAATAGCCAGACAGAAAACCAGCTGTACATTCATGAAAAGCACCTGTCACATACAAACAAGGAACCGCCTTGTTTGAAACTGTAGAGTATAAGTACAGAATAGAAAACATATGCTTGTAACGATCTCCATAAAGACTCACATTTATTGCAAAGCTGGAAGTCTGCTGCCCTGTATTTCACTGTGAGCTTCCTGTTGTGGCAACTGGGTGCCCGTGGAGTCCTACCCCACCACAGATTTATTTGCCATATTTGAATCTCCAAAGATTCCTCTCTGTGATTCATTTTCCCCTTCCCCTCCACAGCCCTGTAGGAAACTAAATCTCTTTCCCTTGTTACTTGAGGATTTTTTCCCCCATAATCATCAATAACTTCCAGTAGGGAGATGCTTGCTTTCAGCTGCATTGGCAGATGTTGGTGCTCTCACTTCTAACTTGCTAATTGAATAGAGCTATAAATTATCTATGAGTCACAGACACCCTGCTGAAAAAGTAAGTGGCATGCCCAAGTTAGTGTCCCTGTGGTCTTACTTTTCTGTATTTTACACTTCACTTTCAGGCAAGACACCATATTGCTGCAATTCTACCTTTTCTTGCTCCAGGGTTTTGTTGTTGTTTTTATTTTGTTTGGATTTTAAAATGGTATTCTAAAGTACAAATTTCTGTTTAGAAATTAAAAGAAAATTAAAATCACTGCTATAATAAATACTTGAGGGTTGCAAACCCTTCTAAAGTGATTTGTCTTTTTCTAGTTTAGGAGTATCTGCCTTGTGTTTTTTGCTGAAAATTTCTTGCAGTGCCCAGAAATGAGTTTGCTTCAGTGAAAACTGAATTTAAAATTTATACAATATTGTCATTGTCATTTAATGTTCTGAGGTTCTTAAATATTAATCTTGTTTGAAATTCAAGAAAACTATTTTTAAATTCTTCACACAGGTTAACTGGGGGATGGAGACTGACTTGGAGTATAGCCCCAAGATTTTATAGGGTTAAGTTGAAATTTACATTTAAAGTAGGTATGTATTCTTTACCATTCTTATGTTTAACCACATTACCTACAGGGAATAGTTAGAAGAAATATATTTTTCTAATTAATTTATTTTTATAGAACAAAGTCTTTTTATCCATCTATCCCCGTGTTCCAACTCCCTTCCCTCTCCTGGTCAGCCTTCAGCCTCCCTCCTCCCCATCCCTTCCCCAGAAAGGGCAAGAGGTCTGAAGGTGGATCACCTCAACATCCACTCCATGCAAGTCCAGTTTTCTCATCCTATTATCAAGACTGTGTTATGTGTTCCTCTGGAGAAAATGGGCACCAAGTTGCCAGTCCATGCACAGAAACACAGTCTAATCCCGCCGCTTGAGGCTCCATCTACTGCCCATGTCATTCGAGAGTTGTCTATCTGTGGAGGGCCTAATTGGTTTTCCTGATAGTTACTCGGTAGTTGTTCTTGATTTAATGAGCTCCCCAAAGCTCCAACCAGCCATCACTGTGAGAAGTTTCCTCATAGTCGGTATGCCCTTGCTCATGTAGACTCTCCTACCCTGCTATCAGCTGGACCAGGACTCAGCCCAGTGCCCAGCCATATATGCCTGCCTCTACAACTGTTCTTTGTTAGATGTAAGATCTGTGATGGCACTTAGGGTGGCAATACATTTGATTATAGAGGAAGTCTTGTTTAGGGAACACCTTCACTATTGGTTGGAGACCTAGCCAGAGATATCCTGTGAGTTCTTGGAGATATCCCTACCACCCAGTCTTTTTCCAAATCCACATAGGCTTCCTCTATTAAGATCTCCATCTCTTTCTTTTTTTCCCCGCCCTCCTTGTTGCTCCTCTCACTCAATAATCTCCTCTCCTCTTGTGATTTGTTCCCACCTCTTCTTGGTTGGTGCCTGTTATGCTGTCAAATAGCTAAAGAGATCATCTCTATTTTCTCTTCCTAGGGGACTCCCTGGATGTCTCTCTAAAGTACCTTCAGTCCCAAACTGCTGAGTGGTAGTAGTCTACACCTTGGTTATTTTTTGATTTTTGTCTAAATTCCAATGAATGAGTACATCCCCTGCTTATCAACCTAGATTTGTGATACCTTGCTCAGGAGAATATTCTCCAAATCTATCCATGAGCCTGTAAATTTTAGGATGTCACTTTTTTTTCCTGCTGAATATTATGCTATTGTGTAGATGTATCACAGTTTGTTAATATATGCTTCAGTTGAGGGGCATCTAGGTTGTTTCGAGATTCTTGTTATTACAAGTAATGCTGCCATAAGCAGGGGATGTACTCACTCATTAGTGGACTTTAAACAAAAAAGCAAAAAGCAAAGCACGTCCAAGCTGCAAACCACAAACCCTGAACAACTTAGGATCTGAATCACCTTGGACCTGCACCTTGGATCCTACTCTCTCCAGAGAACAACTGACCCAGTCTTGATGTTGGGGTGAGGAGAGCAGATCTGCCTGGAGTGGATGCTGAGTAAACCACATTGGGACCTTGGGATCTCCTGCCCTTGCTGGGGAGGATATAAAGTGATGTGCAGAAGAAAAGAGTGACTGGAAGGGGTAGGAGGGGGAAGGGAGCTTGACCAAGGATGTACATGGATAGAAAATGACTTTATTCATAAAAAATAACTAAAAAAAAGAAAAATGAGAATACAAAAAAAGAACTGCTGATTGTTATTTCCTGTTTTTGTTTTTGTATTTGTTTTATGATAGCTTGTGTGTATTTCCTTTCTTTGGGCTTCTCTTTTGTGGGATTATCAATTGTTTGTGGTTTCATTTTTGTATCCACGTTCCTTAGGTTAGAGTGTTCCCTCTAGTGCTTTCTGTAGGGCCAGGTTTGTGGATAGGTATGGTTTAAATCTGGTTTTGTCATAAAATATCTTGTTTACTTCATCTATGATGATTGATAGTTTTGATGGGTATAGTATTCTGGGCTGGCAACCATGCTCTTTTAGTGTGTGTGTGTAATTTCTGACCTGGACCTTCTTACTTTCATTGTTTCCATTGAATATTCTGGTGTTATTCTGATGGGTCTGTCTTTATAGGTAAATTGACTTTCTTTCTTTGTAGCTCTTTATATTTCTTTTTGTTTTCTGTATGTTTTATAGCTTGACTATTATGTAGCAGGCAGAGGTTTTTTTGGGTGGGGTAGTCTAATTTATTTGAGGTTCTATAAGCTTCTTATATTTTTATAGGCATTTTCTTCTTTAAGTTGGGAAATTTTTCTTCTATAATTTTATTGAATATATTATCTGTCCCTTTTTTCTGGTATTCTTCTTCTACTTCTATTTCAATTATTTTCAGGTTTGGTCTTTTCATGGTGTCCCAAATTTTCAGGTCATTTTGTGTTTTTTTTTTTTTTTTACTGATGTGTCTATTTCCACTACTGTATCTTCCACTCCAGGGATTCTCTCATCCATCTTTTGGATTTTGTTGGTTATGCTTGTGTCTGTGGTTCCAGCTTGTTTTTTCAGATCTTCTATTTCTATCTTTGCCTCATTTGTGTCTTCTTTATTGCTTCTATTTCAATTTTTAGTTCCTGCAATGTTTTTTTCATTTGTTAGTTTTCCATTTCTTGGTTTTCTTTGTTTTCTTTCAAGAATTTATTCATGTCTTCTAATTTTTGTTAGTATTTTCTTCTATTTCTTTCAGTGAATTTTTTATATCCTCTTTTAAGACTTCTAAAAATCTCCATAAAGTTGTTTTTAAGGTTGTTTTGTTCTGTTTTTTCTTCATTGCTCTCTTCAGATCTTGGTGTTGTAGAATCACCAGCTTCTTCTGGTGATGCATTGTTGTTCTTTATATTGTTATATGTATTCTTGCACTGGCACCTTCCCATTGCTTCCTTGATTCACTCTTAGTCAGCTCTTAGTCAACTCTTAGTCAATTGTGAAACCAGAGGTTCTGTGTCTCCAGTCTGCTCTGGAAATGGGGTCTGCACAATCTGTTTCTCTTCTCTGGACATGGGGTCTTTTTTCCATTTAATATTTTTGGCCTCTTTGTCAAAAATCAGGTGTTCATAGGTGTGTGGGTTAATGGCTGGGTCTTTGATTCAATTCCATTGATCTTCAATCTGTTTTAATGCCAGTACCAGGCTGTTTTTATTTCTATAGCTCAATAGTATAGCTTGAATTCAGGAATGTTTCTTTGTGACATACAGAACGAGTTCAGGAACCTGAAGTATAAAGAATCAAGTAGATACACAGATTATGAATTAAAACATTGATGAGAAATGGTAAATAAAGGCTATTTATATCCAAACAAAACAAATTTAAGACTCATATATTACAGAGAAGGAAGTAGCTGTCTCTACATTTGAGATCCAATTTTAATGGCTGCTCCCACAGCAGTCTGCCTTAAATGACTTGGCTTTAACTGCACAGTCTATCAGTTATGTTTTAAGCTAAATGCCATCCTGGTATATATATATATATATATATATATATATATATATATATGACACGTCACTGACTCTGTGCCACACAGACTTAAACTTCTGTAATAAAATTGACATAAAATAAAATAAAATGATGCCAGAGTACTAAAATATAGAAAGTCTGAGGCAGGGTTGTGAAGATGTTTGAGGAGTTGTAGTACTGACAATGAGACCATAGATCAGCTTGCTAGAGACTATGCAAATGTTTGGTGGGCATAGTGGCCCACCTCTAATATAAGAACTTGGCACATGAAGAAGGGGCTAGCTATTGAAGCAAAGTGACTGATTAGACTAAGAGAATCAGTAAAGCCCAAATACCATCAGAGACATTGTCTCAACATACTAGATAAATCAATGTCAATCCTTGTTCTATGTAGGCAATTCTCATGTATCTACACACTTAAATGTTCTCACACATGTATGAAATTCATACATACATACATAGGTGCACAACATACACAAAACATAAAGGGAAAGTTAAAGGATGGAACAGAGCAATGTCATATTTTAACTAATGGAAAGCAAAGATGATTTAAAATTCCTTTGAGTATTTTCCTCCAGTGAGTTCTGAATCTTAGAACAGAGATAAGTCTCAATTCCTTTGAAATCTTAAAAAAAATGAACTTTCACTGCTGGAATGGGAACTAAGAATATTCAACTCTTAACATCCAACAGTATGGTGAGTTTTCTTGAGTCTGCTACTGCAAATTGCAGAAAGCTCTTTATTTCTTCTACATACTATTATTTCTTTATAAGAACTTAACAGCTGTAGAACTGAGAATGGTTTTAGTAGGGTTGTCACTGAACACCTGAGACTGCAGTGTACAGCTACATTATAAAGCTGAGAATTACATCTCATGAGATTAATAGGCAGAAATAATTGATGTCATTCTTTATGCTTCAAGTGTTTTATGCAGCTCACCTCATTACCACTCCTGGCATTTGTTCCTGTATTGTAAGTTAGAGGGCAGGTTTTCTTCTTCACAGTTATTACTAGAATAGTGAAATGAGCAGGGAGAGGGAACCACCATATCACAGCTCTTGTGTAATTTAAAAATATGTCTAGAGAGAGGAGTTTATGGCCTCAGATAGAAACAGAACTAGAGAGCTAGTGTTGTTTATAAAATCTTTAAAATGCAAACACATGGAACTGGTGAGGATGAAGTACCAAGATATAGCACATCAAGGCATACAGTTCTCAACTAACAATTTATATATATATATATATATATAAAATCACAAGCAAACTGATATTATAGGAGTTCATTATTCATGCTGTTAGTGGAAGGTTGAGCTGAGAACAAATTTCTTCCAGCCTTCTTGAGAGGTGTGATATAACTTCATAGTAAACTTTTAATTCTATATCTTGATTGACAGTGTGTTCTGAATCAGAATTACTATGGATTCACATGCCTATGTGTGTGCCAGAGTACTTAGAGTAAGGGTGAATAGAAGAATCATAGATGCACCCAGAATGGGAGTGAAACCCTGAAGCCCAGTTTAAATAAAAAAGGTGAAAACAGCTTGATGACCAACATCCATCCCTCTTTTTACTGATCCAGATAAAATGTGCCCATGTGTCACAGGGATTGGCCACCTCCATACAAGAGTCCTCTCCCTGGAATTCTTTGGTTTACTTCTAATGCAATTCCAACAACTTAAACCAGTCTCTAAGTCTCTTTTGTTAGAATGCTGCAACTAAGTGATTGCTGAGTGTTCAGGCCCAAGAGGTAGCTCTATCAATGAGTGTCTAGCTCAAAGAGCACTGAGATCATAGGGAAAAGAGAATGTGAGACCTCTAATCAGAGATAGTGGAATACTGACCTCCACAAATGATGCAATTGTTGCACATTTAAATTCTCAGTAGCTGGGATGGCATGCCCAAGGCCTGTGCCAGATAATCATGCACATTCCAGTATAGAATGGGCAGGAGCTCCCATACCTCCAGCTCTCCTTAGGACTGATATAGCTAATGGTTTCTGAAGGAGTGAGAGAGATAATGTGCAGTTGTGTAGCCACAGGCAGCATGTTCATGCTCCTGTGAGTAACCATGATTGAAACTCATTGGTTCACCAACAACAACATTAACAAGGGAAGAATATGAAAGTAGAATAGGGACACTAATTGGAAATTGAGAAGGAGTCAGCACCTGAGGGAGAGGATAGTGACAGTGTGATCAAAGTGCATTGTGTACATGTATGAATATTACCATAATAAAACTACTGCTGTATATAATTAATATACCCTAAGAAGGAAATGATTTCCCAAATAAAAATGAAGTCTGTGGTAGAATGTTTTCTGTATGCTGTAAATAAAGGACCATTTTGGCCTATGCCCAGCATTGCAGAAGTGGGTAGAGAATCAGAGGACAGGTAGGTAGGAGAAGGGTGGAGTTAGTCATTCTCCATCTGACCCGCGAAGGAGGAACATGTAAGAGATACAGGTGAGCCATGGGCTGGGACACATGGCAGGAAGATTAATAGAAATGGCTTGAATTAATATGAAAGAGCTAGCTAGTAATGTGCTTAAGACATGGGCCAAACAGTATTAAGTTAATGTAAGTATCTGATTCATTGCTTTGGGGGACAAAAGCCGCAGTGGATCAGGTTCCAAACTTCTGGGCCCAAACGGGCCCAGGAAACTTTTTACAACAGATGGCTTCCCAATGTAGGCCGAACAACTACATAAATCTTGAGAAAGTTTAAAAAGCTTAAAACGGGTTCTAGATCACTGAAACAGAGCCAAAAGCAGTTTTTTGAATTGTGTATTTGAATTGATTTATGGTACATAGACAGTATGGTGTTCAGGTGGGAATTTAAAAGTGACACATCTGCAGCACACAGCTTAAACCCATAGGTTTCAGGGAAGGCTTGGCATAAGTGTGATTGATTTAAGGATTCTGCTTATATTGAACAGAAAAGAAACAGAGTTAAAAACCGTTTTTCTGGTAGCAGCATTTCCTGAGTTCTCTCTGTTTGCCGGCAGCGGCCTTCTCTGCCATATTGAAACGTCACTGAAAGGGGCAGAGTCAGCAATAAAAGTGATACCGACATTTTAAAAGCTCTTTGGGTTAGAAAATGATTAAGGATTCTCAATAAAACAGATTTAGACTCTCAAAACCTCTAAACGGGGTACAATGTATGTAAAATACACATAGGCTTCAGAGAGAGAGAGAGAGAGAGAGAGAGAGAGAGAGAAGAATAAAAGGGTACAGAAAGCCCTTTAAGAAAGAGAAATAGGAAATAAAGATAAAAAGGCCACATGAAGATGGCAGATAAAGAGAGAGTCTGGATTATGTTTATTGTGTTTTCTTTTAATTTTTTAATTTTTAATGAGCTAATAGTAGAAAGATAGTTGATTGCTAAGGCTGCTAAGCTAAACAAATACATATATTTTAAAGATCTCTTGACATTGAAATCTGTTTATAAGAATATGTTGCACGGGAAAAGAGTTTCTGATTTTGTCTCCACAGAAGATCAAAACCTGTGGATTGGTTCTAGGCAAATGTGGTTTCATTTGCCAAGGCCACCTGAACATTCTCAGCTTCTAAGATGGATAATTGAGATGATCCAGCTTCAAGACCCCATGAGATCAACAATGTCCTTTGACAGTAGGAAGTAGTAAAAGAAAGAAAGCTATGTCCAATTTCCCAAAATATTACTTATTAATGTTTGTTTTCATTACAAATGGTTAATGGTCATAGTCAATCTCTTTAAAAAAAAAGAAAAGAAAAGGGTGGAGGATATGATATAGGAATGATTAGAAAAGATAAGTGGATTTTGGTTTATTGATATAAACTTAAGGTCAATTTTGTTATGTGTATGTATTTTTCTACTCTTGATTAAGGTATAATGGTGATATAACTCATTTAAAATTGTAGTGTGTAATTGAGAAATGCAGATCAATAGTCATCTATGTTAAACAAACTTATAGTCATGTTAGCTAGGTTTTTGTAGTTATACAAAGATATATTTCAATTAGATAGGTAATCTTCAAACACGTCAAAGACATGCAGAGTATGCTATTTAAATTATTTTAAGAACTTAGACTTTTCTGGACAGTGAGACAGGTCTGCTCCTGGCAGCACCAATGTATTTTAGGAAAACAATGGGCATTGAAGAAATTTCATATGGAATTTACTTTGTGGCAACAGTTAACCACTGGAAAAGAAACTATTTTGGTATTGACTGCTTGATAGTATGCTGTATAAACTGGACATGCAGGTTCCATAGGAAAGTGACCAATGAATGTTCACAGAACAAGCCGAGATGGTCCTTCAGTTTCCTGCTTTGCAGAAAAAAACATTGCCAGGCATTCTTCAGGACACAAGGAGAAGCAACTGATGGACTGTGTCAGATTTCCTGCATCACTGAAAGGTATGCCAGAGACTTTGGGTCATAAAGTCTGAAGATGATGCCCCAACATTACAAAGGAACTTTGGGTGACTATCCAGGCAGACAGGTGTCATCTCTGTCAATTTTTAGACTATGGAAGTTGTTTGCACTTCCTGTTTATTTGGATAATCTTATATCCTTCTGTGGTCTTTGATGTGGTTGAAGGTTTAATAATTATAGGCATAGTCTTTTTTAGTTTAAAAAGTATATTAGGTATGACACTTTAGACTCACAATGATAAGGTAGATAATGGAATATTCTATTTAATTTTGTGAATGCAAATAGAATGGATAATGTGACTGTAATTCCTGCTTGAGAGCTGTTCTGTTGTAATTTTGCTATATGGAAATTGAAACCTTCCTTTTTGATTAGACAGAAAAGAGGAAGTGTGGTAGAATGTTCTCTGTATGCTGTAAATAAAGGACTGTTTTGGCCTATGCACAGCACGGTAGAAGTGGGTGGAGAATCAGAGGACAGGGAGGTAGGAGAAGGGCGGAGTTAGTCAGTTGCCATCTGACCCCTGAAAAAGGAATATGTAAGAGATACAGGTGAGCCATGGGCTGGGACACATGGCAGGTAGGTTAGTAGAAATGGGTTGAATTAATATGAAAGAGCTAGCTAGTAATGTGCTTAAGACATGGGCCAAATAGTATTAAGTTAATGTAAGTGTCTGTTTTATTTCTTTGAGGGACAAAAGCTGCAGCAGACCAGGTTCTAAACCTCCGGGCCCAAATGGGCTTGGGAAACTTACTACAACAGTAGTCATATAAACAGCTATCACAGAAGAATTGACATTAGTTAGTAAGATGTGATTCAAATATTAGGGTGACCTTTTCTTTCCAAAAGAGCATATACCAGATGTTGAAACTAAGAAGTGAGACTCAGACTCCGACCAGAGGTGACTTCAGTTCACCAGACCCGGTGTCTGAATCCCCACACAGGAAAGTTGTGTACCAGGACTAGGATCGGTCTATGCTGCTTGTCTGCAGACACTCTTTAGCAGATAGGACTAGGGTTTGGCTATGAGGAGCTCCACCAGTCACACATAAAAGAGGGGACATTGCACAGGCAGCTCCCCTTTCAGGGCAAACAGCATCATCAAAGAAGGACTGAGGACTTTAAATTCAGACCCAAATCCAGAGCAGAGTCAGAGATTGAGTAGACCTCTTGCTTAACGTAGACAGGAGACACACAAGCCCTCTTGTCACAACTGCCTAGGAGCCACATAATTGTGAACCACTAAAGCCAAGGGTAGACATCAGTGCAAAAATGCATAAAATAATAAAAAGAACAACAAGGCAACTCCAGAAGAAAATGGGGATTCTACAACTACAGGATCTAAACACAACAATAAAGAGGAAAAAGAAGGAAGCAACACCAAAAATAACTTTATGAAGATCATTGTCTTCAAATAAGATATAAAAAATTCCCTTAAAGAGATAGAAGAAAATGCAAACAAAAAATGGAAGTTATGAACAAATTCTTGAAAGAAAACCAAGAAAAGGTAAATCAAAAAATGAAAGAAACATTCCAGGAACTAAAAACTAAAATAGAAGCAATAAAAAAGGCACAAAATGAAGCAAAGATGAAAACAGAAAACCTGAAGAAAAGACCTGCAACTACAGATACAAGCATAATCAACAGAATCCAAGACATGGAAGAGAAAATCTCTGAAGTGTAAGACTCACTAGCTCAAATAGATACATTAGTCAAAGAAAATACTAAAGCCAAAAAAGCCATCACACAAAATGTTTAGGAAATCTGGGTCACCATGAAAAGAACTAACTTGTGAATAATAGTAATAGAAGAAGAAGAATACCAGCTCAAAGGCACAAATAATGTATTCAATAAAATCATAGAAGAAAACTTTCCAAGTAGATCAAAGACCTCAACATAAACCCAGCCATTCTGAACTTGATAGAAAAGAAAGTGGGAAATACACTTCTATAAATTGGCATAGACGACCACTTACTAAATATAACACCAGTGACACAGACACTGAGATCAACAATCAATAAATGGAACCCCTGAGGCTGAGAAGCTTCTGTAAAGCCAAAGACACTGTCAATAGGACAAAAAGACAGCCTACAGAATGGGAAAAGATTTTCACCACCCCTACCAGTGATAGAGGATTGATCTCCAAAATACATAAAAAGTTTAAGAATGTAGAGCCTAAAACCTTGAATAACCCAGTCAAAAAGTGGAGTTCAGAACTAAAAAGGGAATTCTCCGCAGAAGAATTACAAATTGCTGTAAGGCACTTGAAAAGTGCTCATCATCTTTAACCATCAGAGAAATGCAAATCAAAACAACTTTGAGGTATCACCTGACACCTGTCAGATTAGCTAAGATAAAAGATACAGATGACAGCCTATGCTGGAGAGGTTGTGGAGCAAGGAGAACACTCATCCATTGTTGGTAGGAGTGTATGCTTGTTCATCCACTTTGGAATGCAGTGTGGTGGTTTCTCAGAAAACTGAGAATCAATCTCCCCAAGGAACCAGCAGTACCACTTCTGGTTGTATACCCTAAAGATGCACATTTACACTCCAAAGGCGTTAGCTCAACTATGTTCATAGCAGCATTATTTGTAATAGCAAGAACATGGAAACAACCTAGATGCCCCTCAACTTAAGAATGGATTAACAAACTGTGGTACATCTACACAATCGAGTATTAGCAGTAAGAAAAAATGATATTCGCAAATTTGCAGGCAAATGGATGGATTTGAAGAATATCCTCCTGAGCAAGGTATCTCAAACCCAGAAAGATAAGCAGGGGATGTACTCACTCATTATTGGACTCTAAACAAAAAAGCAGAAAGCAAAGCACTTCCAAGCTGTAAACCACAACCACTGAACAGCTTAGGATCTGAAACATCTTGGGCTGACATCTTGGATCCCACTCCCTCTAGAAGAACACCTTACTCAGGCTCAATCTTGGAAGGAGAAAACCGGATCTGACAGGATTGGAGGCTGACCTGAGCAATATAGGGATCTTTGGACCTTGGGACCTCTTGCCTAGGCTGGGGAGGTGATGGGGAATTGTGGTGAAGAGAGAATGATCTGATGTGGTATGAGTGGGAAGGGACCTTGAATAAGGATGTACATGGATAGAAAATGTGACTTCTTTATTCATAATAAAAAAGAAAAAATCTCAGAACACAGATAATATCACCTACCAAAATGAAACAAAGATCTAATTCTGATTTGTCCATAGTTCTGAGAAAGTCTTCAAATATACTGTACTTGTATTATGGTATCTTTAGTTTTGATTCTGTTGAACTTTCTTCTTATCTGAAGTATGTTTACCCAGGATATGTTTTTCATGCTTAAAAGCTCATCACAAGACAGGCTCTGTTTACAATGGGATCCTAAACATCTCCTCTAGTTGCTGGCTGACTAATAAAAACTTGAATTGGCTTAAAAAAAGAAAATTAAATTAAAAGTAAACCTAATCCATTTGTCCCACCTGTAATTTCTTAAAAATTTTATAAATGTAAATATAAATTTAACTCAAATGTTTTAATGCATTTAGTGTTTAAATTATTTAATTATCACTTCATCAATTTTGAAGTCAATTGATAAGTTTATGCTTTTTATGTATATGAGTTTTGCTTAAATGTATCCCTGTTTACCATATGCATGCAGTGGCCACAAGAAGGCCCAAGGAATGTATTAGATCTCCCGAGGCTAGAATTACAGAAAGCTGTAAACCAGCATTCTGGTGGGTACTGGGAACTGAAGCCAGAGCCTCTGGAAAAGCAGCCTGTGCTCTTAACTACAAAGCTATCTCTCAAGTTACCTTTCTTTAAATTAAATATATTTTAATTAGAATAATATTACATCATCTCTACTAGTGTCAAAGTACCTGGTATTTTCAGCAGTGGTAATGAACATTCAGTCTCTAGGAAATAGCCAAGCATAACAATAATTGTTTTCAAAATCTCTTGGGCAACCCTGTCCAGCAACTCAATAGTAGTTTTCCTGCCTACTCTTAGGAATTTTGTTACTCTATGGTCCCTGGTATCATTGTTGGAACAACATACATTTTCCTATAACATATATAATGTACATAATCATAATGTAATTTTAGGTAAATAATAGTCATATAAATTTTTGATGCTTTTCCAAAAAAAAAAAAAAAAAAAAAAAGGACACAGCACACAACAAAGGAAATTTGGATTTTCACTGAGAATTTGAACCTGACATTCTTTGTGATCTTGAAAACTACACTTACTACATTTCCCCTATAGTATTTAGTAAATTTATTTTTGAGCCTTACCTGGCTCTAGTGATGTTATATGTAAAAATCATATGCTAACCTGCTAATGATACCTTATAGCAGCTTTATAAAGACACATATTCCAAACTTATCTGCCTGACCAGTGCAGAACTTATCCACACGCCAGTCCAAATACAGCTTTTTTGAAGTTGAGTAAGCAAAAAGCATTCTTAAAGCCCAGAACAAACTGTATACTGTTTCCTCTTATAGTGTGCTCTGCAACACATTGCTTTTATCCCACAGATGCTATTTAAAGTGACAGAATCATATGAAGTGATTAATGAAAGAAAAGGCACAGAGCAGAAATAGAACAAAATAAGGCAATTTGAAATAGATATCCATTCTAAGATATGTCTCTGGAACTGAACATCAGCAACACATTCAAATCACATGAGATGTCACATAATGGAAACCAATATAATATTTATGATAAAAAGTAGACAATTGTTATGCTTTATCATGAAATAATATCAAGTACTAAATGTTTTTCCCATATTTTTACATCCATGTTTTGAGGCAATGAATAACTGCCTGCAAAGAATATATTAGCTATAAAGATACAGAAAACTTTCTGGAAAGTATGTCATAGAATGAGAAAAACAAAACCTCTGATTAGTGATTGTTAGGCATACCTTGCCTTGAGTTGTTGAAATTTAAAAAATATAATTGTTCTCTCTCCCTCCCTCCCTCCTTCCCTCCTTCCCTTCCTCTATCTCTTTCTCTCAAACACACACACACACACACACACACACACACACACACACACACAAACACACACAAGCTGAACATACTGAAAACTAACTTTTCTAAAATTCATCAGAGATTAGAAGTCTCAGAGAAAGCTACAGGCCCTAAAACTGTAAATAGAATGATACAGGAGAACAACATTCAGTTGGAGCCTGAGGGCAGACATTTATTGGAGCATTCAGAAATACCAGATTGAGAGTCTTAAACCCCTCTATAATGATACTATTTTTAAATATTGATTACCTCATGTGAATCTGGAAGCTCAATACCATGGGTGTCTCCTGCTTACAGCCAGCTCTTTCATCTTAATTGAACCAATTTTCATTCTCTGTTTTGCCACATGGGTGGTAGCTGGCTCACCTGTATCCCTTACATGTTTCTTCTTTGGTGGCTGGATGGAGTCTCTCTGACTCCACCCTCCTTCTATTGCCTATTCTCTGATTCCTCCACTTCCTTCTATGGTACCTGACACAGGCAGAAACAGTTTCTTTATTTACAGAATGATATTCATCGCATACAGACAAACATTCATAACATACTTCTTTTCTATCTAATCAAAACAAAAGATTTCAATTTCAATATAGCAAAATTACATATAACAAAACAGCTATCAAGCAAGAATTATACTTATAATATCTAGTCTATTTATATTTAACAAAATAAAGAAAATATTATATCATCTACCTTATCCTTGTGAGTCTTAAGTTTCATATCTAATATACCTTTTATAATATCTAAGAAAAACTATACTTATAGTTTTCAAATCTTCAACTATGTAAAAGACCACAAAAGGATATAATATTACCCAAGTAAACAGGAAGTTTAAGTAACTTCCAATATCTAGTAAGAACAGAGAAAACACCTGTCTGCCTGAATAGTCACCCAAAGTTCCTTTGTAACACTGGGGCATCCATCTTCAGTCTATTGGCCCAGAGTCCCTGGCATACCTTTTAGTGATACAGGAAATCTGGCATGGTCCATCAATTTCTTCTCTTTGAATCATGAAGGATGCCTGGCAATTTTTTCTGCAAAACAGGAACCTGAAGGACCATGTCAGCTTGTTCTACCAAAGTTCAGAGGTCACTTTCCTATGAAACCTGCATGTCCAGTTTATACTGCATACTGTCAAATGGTCAATACAAGAACAGATTTTTGTCCAGTGGCTAACTGTTGCCACAAAATAAATTTCATATGGAGTTTCTTCAATGCCCATCATTCTCTTGATTGGTGCTGCCAGGAATAGACCTGTTTCACTCTCCAGAAAAGTCTAAGTTTTTAAAATATTTCAAATGCCATATTCTGTACGTCTTTGAAGTGTTTGAAGACTACCTATTTAATTGTAATATATCTTTACATACCTACAAAAACCAAACTAATATGACTATAAGTTTGATTATCATAAATGGCTATTAATATGCATTTCTTAATTACACATTATAATTTTAAATGAGTTACATAAACATTATACCTTAAACAATAGTAGAAAAATACAGCATAACAAAATTGACCTTAAATTTGTATTAATAAACCAAAATCCATCTATCATTTTTAATCATTTTTATATCATAAATTCCCCCCTATTTAGAAAGAGATTGACTATAACCATTAAGCATTATAATGAAAGCAAATATTTATAAGCAATATTTTTGGAATTTTGGTGTAGCTTTCTTTCTTTTACTACTTCCAGCTGATTAATGGGTACTGGCAATCTTACAAGGGTCCTGAGCCTGAATAGATCATCTTAATTGGCATCCTGGAAGCTGATCTTCCCATAAGAGAATTTTCAGGTGGCCTTGTCAGATGAAACAATATTTACCTAGAAACAATCCACGGTTTTCATCTTCTATGGAAACCAAAGTAGAAACACTTTTTCCCAAGCAATATATCCCCAGACTCAAATTTCAAAGTCAAGATACCTTTAAAATATATATGTTTGTTTAACTTAGCAGCCTCTGCAATCAATTGGCTTTTGTCAGTTAACTCAGGAAAAGTTAAAAAATTAAAAGAAAACACAATAATAACCATAATCTAGACTCTTTGTGTATTTGCCATCTTTAAGTGCCTTTTTATACTTTTATTCCACGATTTCTCTTTTTAAAGGGCTTTTCTATTCCTTTTCTTTTCTCTCCCAGTTTATGTATTCTTTTTCACAAGCATTTTAACCCATTTAAAGGTTTTTCCTTACCTGACTCTGTTTATTGTGGATACTTAATCATTTCCCAACCAGAAGAGCTTTTAAAATGCTAGTATTGTTCTGATTGCTGACTCTAGTCCTTTGACAGCTTTTCAACATGGTGGAGGTGCCAGAGCCATGCTTACTTTCTCAGTTATTAGTGGCAAGCAGATCTTAAAGAGCCACATAGTTTTGCCAATAAAACTGAATCAAGAAACCTTTTAAAAGAGCCACATTTCTGTTTACAGCCAGCAAAAAGAGTGGACCCAACAAAATGCTGTGACCAAAAAAACCATCTTTGACTTTGTTCCCCTTTTGTTCAATGTAAGCAAAAACTTTTAATTACCAAGTCTTCTGACTTCAGTGAATTAGCCTTAAGATGCCTGCCATGGGTCCACCATTTTTAAATTTAAGCCTGACATTTTTAAATTCAAGCTTTGAACACAGTGGCATCTTTGTACCATGACCCAGTTTAGAAGCCACTTTTGGCTCTGTTTCTGTGCTCTAGAATGCTTTTTAAATGTTCTCAGGCTTTATGCAGATATTCAGGGCCCCAGATTGGGCTGTCTTCTTTGTATGAGATTTCTGACCCTGTACGGACCAGGGGTTCAACCTACCTGTGGCTGCTTTTCCCCCCTAAAAATGACTCAGACGCTTATAATAATTTAATCCTGTTTGCCCTATGTTGCAGGCACATTGCTACCTAGCTCTTTCACCTTAATTGAACCCATATTCATTCATCTGTTCTGCCGCATGGGTGTTGGCTGGCTCACCTGCATCCCTTACATGCTTCTTCTTTGGTGGCTGGATGGAGTTTCTCTGACCCCACCCTCCTTCTCCTGCCTATCCTCTGATTCCTCTAACTGCTTCTGTGACACCTGACACAGGCCAAAATAGTTCATTTATTTACAGAATGATATTCATTTCATACAGACAAACATTTTCACCACACACAACTCTTGCTCAACCTGCTAAAAAAACCATTAACTCTGTTTTCAAGTCTTCCTCTGACTTTAAGATATTTCTGCATTGGCTCATCTACACATTAATGTCTTTCCTCATCCTGAATCTCAGGTAATTACAATAGCTGAAACCACCACATGGCTCTTGCCAAACATCAGTGTCCTCCCAGTAATAGACATACTTCATCTATCTGACCTCCCCTAAAGTTCTCATAAAGAAACTGGTTGCACACATGTACAACAATAACGGTAAATAAGCCCTTCAATTGTTTATTGGACAATAGTAGTGCATAAGGATATACTGCCTATGAGGACTGAAGAGAGGACTCAGTGGTTAAAAGCAATGGCTACTCTTTCAGAAGGCCTGGATTGGGTTCTAAAATGCCTTTGGGATTTTACAACTGTTCATAATTCCAGTTCCATTAAATCTGATCCTTTTTCTGACACCTCTGGGCAGTAGGCATGCATGTGTTGAACATATCTACTTGCAGGGTAGGCAAAATATTGGAATAAAGAAAATAAAATAGGAATTATCATTTGAGATTGTCTCTTTGTGAATAGCATATCATTCACTCTCTTACATTCATTAACCTTAGTGTAAATGCCCATTTTCTCAGTGAGATCTTTTCTTACATCCTTAGTAAGTTGCAATCTTACTCTGCTTCATTTTCTCCAACAATTATCATCATTGCACAGGTTCTTTGCTTAGGTATCCATTATCACTTCCAAAGACATAAGCATCACTGGGCTACAGATTTATCTATTTTGTTTACTGCTATATCTTCAGTGTAAGAATAGGTATGAATTTGTTAACTATAATTAATAATATTTAAATATGTATACTTTCTCCACAAAAGCATTTCTTATTTTGCAGTAACTATATTTTATTCTTTCATCTGCTCACATTTTATTCAAGTAGTATTCATTCTCTGTTCACTGTGACCAAAGCCCTCTGACAGGCATCATGGCCCACATGAGGAAGAACAAGACACAGTTTAAATATTTAAGCATTATTCTTAAACAAAAATTAAAAATCCACAAAATTAAAATAATATATGAAATATTGCGGATAGGACCACAAAGGGAACAAAAGTGAAAAGCATTGTATAGAATTTTTTAACTTAATTATTCAATTATACAAAAAGCAGCACTAGGTATTCTTCTTCTTTGAGGGAAGATCCAACTAGAAAATTGAGGGTTACAATGACTATCCACTCCTTCCAAAGGGCCCTCGCAGACTATAGGTTGGCTATGGTTACCCTTAGGGACATTATTAGGCTATTCACGTCTTTTACCCACATAAGATATGCAGGTACTTTAGCATTTGACCATGGTGCAAGTTTCTCTATTCTCTACAGAAGACCATGCTGTGTCAAACCCTGGCCAATCAGATCATTCTGCTGTGTGTGTTTACTTATTTATTCCAAATAAATTAGATCACTTCCATCCATGAATTTTCTGACGTTTTCCTAAGATATATAGTGACTGCTTGCATCATAGATATACTTTTTCTTAGACTCACTAAGCCTCAAAATAATAATGCTATTTTAGAATTTTCTAAAATATTTATCATCAAGTTAGAAAATTTTTTCAGGAATAAGCAGTAGTTGAACATGAAGACTCAATCAATTTTTTTAGAAAAACACACAGCCTAAGAATTGCAATAAGTAGCATTTATTTCATTTAGATATAAAGTTCTGAATAATAATTATTATTATTGAATCTCACATTACTAAAAGCATAATGTAATGTGGTTTATATAGATTTCACTTACAGTTTTTATGTCTCAAATTTCTGAATATCACAAAAACTATATGGATAATAGAAAAGCATGCATTTATTAAGTTAATAGTGAGAACTTATAATTGCTCCAGATGAAAATCAGTCAGATTAAATGGTTACACTACAGTCATACAGAAAATTAATTCTAACAGTGATAATCGTTATTATCTCAAATTCATCATCAGGAGAGAAGCACATTGGAATATTAACCAAAACCTCTGTACATACTGAAATTCAAAGCTTCCTCATATTCACCCCATTAGCCTAGTTTATTCTTAATGTGCTGCTGCATCTCCAAAGAGAAAGCAGTAATCATTACAGCTCCAATTATCAGAAGAGCACACAAAACAAGAAAATATTATCTTGAAATAGGATACCCTCTGCACATTGCATTAGCTTAAGAACCAGGCTCAAACATTGTGCCTTGTCTTTGAAATATGTTTATTTATATATGCTATGTAGTTATTTATTTTGTCATCTCTAGGTAATTATGAAACTTATTTGTGCTTTTAGGTGCCCATTTGGAAATGAAATAACTATGATTTTGCTGCCCACTTTAGATTAAAACAAACATTTTGTGACATACATACTTGTAATTTTTATATGCTAATAAAGCTGTTAGAATGCAAAGTACTTCATGGTTCATTGCATCATTCTAAACATAGCTATTATTTGTCATATTTTTCATATTATTTGATGTAGCTTGAATATTTTCTTTTATAAAAAGCAAACTAGCAAATAGTTCCTTCCAGTCCACATATAAGCACATCAAAATGCCAGAGGTGTGCAATTCATAGATAACATAGATACATATCTGCTTCCATAAATACATCTTACACATTTTGACCTTTAGTGAGAAAGCTGTGTTAACTTAATTAATAACATTTGAATATCTATTTTTCTCATTGATTCTTGTGGGCCCACTGGACATTGAGATGAATGAAGAGCTCTGATCACAAGTGTTCAACACAGGCAAAGACAAATTCACCCGTTATTACACCCCATCTCCCTCATTTACTACTAGGGTTTATATCTATTCTTCTTTCACATTGTATTCTTCATCAGTTCTATCCATCCATCTTTTATGCCTTTCTAGTTTCCTACCAGGAAGGTACTCTGTGGTTACCTCCATCACTCTACTACATATACAGAGATTTGTTTTCTTACCTGATTGACTGTTCCTAACTGAATAAGGCTCTATTAACTCTCTAAAAAACTTTTATTGCATTTCAGTATGTGTGTATAAGTGTCATGTCATGGCAACTATATGGAGGTCAGATAACAATTTGTCAATCAAGTCTCTTTTTCTACCATATGGACTCCAGAGATTGAACACAGGTTACTAGTGTTGCCAGCAGTAATCTTACCCAACTAAGCTACCTTGCCAACACAGCCTTTACATTTTTTTAGTTAAGCAGAAAGTTTGGTATAGATTATTGTCCCAGGTAAATAAAAATTGAATAAGCAACAATTATTATCATACTGTTGATTTTATTTTTTTATATTTTTCTTGCTTTTTAGGATCAGAAATTTATTTTTATAGCCCAAGTTTAATTTAGTATTAAAATGTGTCTACATAAACTCCCTCTGAGTAAAATAAGGAGGCTGTGCTTCTGGTCAGGAAAGAAAAAAAGCCATATATGTAAAATAAGTCTGTGAAGTTCCTTAGAGAGCTATATGAGGAGGTCTATGGGAAGCCTTAAGAAAACTCCAATTTTTTTTAGAATGTTTGCAATATCAGATCTAGTACCCAAGAGATATAAGAGCAGATGTAATCCTTATATTCAGTAGGTCTCTGCCATAAAATCAAAGCTCTGATGGGACTGGATGAGATAACGGAAACTTTGGTGTCAAAAAGATCCCAGAAACCCTGCATCCTGACAGCACCAGGCCAGGCAGTTCCTGGGACGCTTTGTTCTTGCTCAAGTCAGTAACAAAAACAGAAGCTGGCATCTTAGGGAAAGACATATGTGCTATTTACGACCAACATCTGCCATCCATCATCATTATTATTAGAATATTCCTAGACTGAAGTCCAGAACACCACAAGAAAAAGTGTGCAGAATTCTTCCATAAGGAAATAATATATATAGATTCAGACAAAACGCAGAACTTTTTAACATACACCTGAGATAGATGAAGTATGTGAAAAGTCAAAATTGATGTGCTCAGTTTGGACCAGGGAGGAGTAGTTGAGCACAAGAGATTATCAACATAGAGCTCTACTCTGGTATCAGTAATGGTACCAGCAGTCAAAATGAGAGACAATTAGAAAGAGTCACAGAATTATTTACATAAAATTATATACAGCCAATGAAATGGAGACTTTGTGTGTAGTACTACTATAGCAATAATAGTTGGGGTAACTGATAAAGAAAGATTATTATTTATTAAAAGATTCACAGAGGAATACTCATACAAAAATTATTAAGCACTTTCATAGTTCCTGGTATGGCTGGACTGGTTCCACTTGGCTTCACTCAACCCTCCATCCAAGGGTATGAGAAAGAAGAACTCTGTGTATGTGTATGCACACCCCAATCTTAACTTGGCCCTCTAGCCATGCCCCAAATACTGTGCCCCAAGACCATAGGTGATTGCCAAATCTACACTGGCCAAGAGGCCATGACTGTAGGTCAAGGTGATAGTACCTGCACCCCACTACATCTCCAACTTTTGCCTAAATAAGAAAGTTCTAAACCTAAATATAAACTATATTCAATGAACAATTTTCAGGTAATGTCCAGGAGAGGAAAAGGGCAATAACATAAACAAAGTGAAACAATATCCAAAAATGAACAACATCAAACACAAAACAAATACTAAATGTCCCAAATATTGGTAAGTGACAAAATACAGAGATTACTCCAAAGCCATTTTATCTTGAAT
This sequence comes from Sigmodon hispidus, assembly GCA_004025045.1. Taxonomy (NCBI): domain Eukaryota; kingdom Metazoa; phylum Chordata; class Mammalia; order Rodentia; family Cricetidae; genus Sigmodon; species Sigmodon hispidus. The sequence goes on from PVIH01005575.1 coordinate 110,276, forward strand.
AATCTGGGTATGTTCTTCACTAAGATATGAGATGGTCATAACTGTAATTACTGAGTCTTCAACTCCATGAAATACCTGAAAAGGAAAATATATTACCTGAGTAAGCAGAAAATGCAAGTAAGCAATGTGAGAAATTTTGCAAAAGAACACAGTGACAACAGGCTGCCTGGACCATAACTCTGAAAATTAAAAGAATAATAATTTTTCTATATTAATATAAAGAATGTACCAGGCTATTCCAAAAGACCTTATTTAGTACACTCAAGAGCATTGTGAGTTCTAGTTTGAAGAAAGACTAGATTTTTAGATCTTGACTGCTCTCTTTGACAGGTGATGGGGGATTTTGCTTTCACTAAAGAGTAAGCAAGTGCCTTCTAAGACATTATCACTCTGTATCTGTAACTTTGCCTCCCTCCTACTACTGTTAAATAGATTCACCATGCACTGTTATTGACCTGTCCAAATCTAGCAAGACTGGATTGTAAGAGCATAGGCTATAATAAGTAAATTTGTTATGTACAAAAGTGAAAGTAAAAGGCAACAAAGCCCAGGGTCTTTGAAAGTTGTTTCACTAAGTCTCAAAACGCTTTCAGTGGTAGATGGATGGAGTCATTACTCCTAAGCCCTCATTCCTCCTAAGCCAAGTGACCAGCAAAGCATTACATCCAGTTTGTATGTCAAAATGATAATGTTGACTAAAATGGAGAAAAAACTTTAAAGTAGAGGACAGGAACAGAACTTTCTTGCTCTCATTTTTACTGCACAGTCTCAGAATGTTATATTCCTAGCTTATGTAAAAGTTTTTACAAATAAGAAAACTAATTGTGCTGGTCCAACACCACATAGAGAACTGTCTTATCCACTAGGTAGCAAATACAGTAAAATGCAGCCATGTCTCAAGGGGAAGATATTGAACCTACTAAGTGAGGAGAGTGATTGTGGTCCTGAAAGGTACATGTGAGTATTCTTGGCACAAACTGTAAAATGTAAAATCTGCCTGCACTCAGACAAAGCATCTGTGATAAAGAGAGAGAAAAAGATTTGTACATCATCATCATATGAAGGGCTTTGTAGCCCCTGTCTATCTTTTGGATGGATTATAGAAGCTTGGGAATGGGCATGGTATCATGAATTTAGAAGATAAAATCTGATTAAGCATAAAACGATGATAACAAAGGCTCAGAGAATTATGTGTAAATACTAACTGTGGACAGTGCTCTCCAAGATTCCTTCTTTTAATTTGTTTTCAGTGAACCAAGTGGTACAGGGCAGCACTGGCATCTGAATTGCTGCAATGCAGGCTTGGCTGCACTTTGTAACTATTTCACTGTCATCTCTGTCTCCCTAAACCAACCCCATTGCTTGATTAGCTGTTCTGTATGTGAACCATGTGATATCAAACCAATTATCACTATGTGGATTTTGGTCATTTTAAAAATATTTCTATATTCACTGATTGTTTTGCACATGTATATAATATAATTTTATCACATTCGCCTCCATTATCTCCTATACCCAATGAATTGCTTATTGGTGAAATACTCACTAGCAATACATCATATAAAGAATTAATATTTATTGAAGGATATACAAGCACTCATGATGCAAATAGAACCTTAAGACAACCCTTGGAGAGTACAACTGCCCCATGTCAGATGGCGGTTCTGCTCCCCAAAAAGGCAGAAATCAAACAGGGAGGAACATCAGTGTCCCAGAGTTTCAGTGGGGTCTGTCCATGCCCAATTCAGGGTCCTGGTTCTCCAGAGATACAGCTCTAAGCTTCCCTAAATAACACCTGAATCCAACTACATCTCTCCCTTTTGTCTAAATAAGAAAGTTCTAAACTAAGTATAAGACTATATACAACAGAAATCATTATAAGGTAATGTTTGGGAAAGGAAACGCAAAACATAAGCAAGGTCAAACTACAACTAAAAAAACAACAAATATAAGGTACATCCTACCTGTTCAAAATATTGATAAGTGATGAGGTACAGGGATTACTTCATAGCAGTTTATCTTGAATAATAAAAATTCAACACCTGAATGCTCTTTGCTAAGAGATGAGATCTTAGTAACAGTAAGTATCTAGTCTTCAGCCCCATCAAGGCATGAAGTTTGGAAGCACAAGAGAGTAGCTTCCAAAATTTAGGAGAGGACAGTGACAGTCAGCTACCTGGACAGTCACTCATGGTTTTTTCTATGCATTTGGAACATTCACCATTCTGGCTACAGCCTATGATATCAGACAGATCTCTTCAGAAGCAGGGCATTTTTGAAGAAACCATTTTTTCTTGCCCTGGAAAGTTTTGGCAGTCGCTATACTTTATCCTGCTCGTCCAGATTAGACAGTGTGCGTACTGACAGCAGTTGACATAGGGCAGTTCTTTGCTCAAAAGACCATTGTCCACCAAGAAAGACAAACTTCTAGTGGAGTATCCTTGACACCCAACACCATCTCAGAAAAGGAACAGTGATGCCAGGAGTTGTTGTGTCTCTCATGGCCAAATCCTGAATAATAAAATATTAAATTTCATATTCTTCATATCTCTAAAGTGATTGAAGACTCCTGGCTATCTGATATATTCTAATGTTTGTATCTGGGAAACCTAAACAACGTGACTATTACATGGCAACAGTGATTTGCAATTCTTATCTTCCTAAAGACTGAAGCTTACATTATAAATATATGCAATCTATAAATGGGTGTACAATCTCTCAATGACTTCCAGTATGACGATCATATAAACATTAGTCAGAGGTACATGTACCATGCAAAATGACAACAGTATCCTAAATATGTATCATATACATAATATCTAAACAAAGGTATACAAAGCATCTTACATAAATATTATAACTAATATAATTATATATTATTATTAGTATAATCAAACTGGTAGAAATTGTATAGTAGGAATGATAATAATATGGTTACTATGCACTAATGTGCAAAATATTTTAAACAGAGGTAGAAGCATGAGCAAAATATGGCAATTACAGATTCATTTTGTATCAATATACAAATTACCTTAGACATATAAAACAATTTCAGATTTAAAATTGTATCAATATACAAATTATCTCAATCAAACATAAAATAATTTTACATTTTTATCAATATACAAGCATCTATACCAGTTCAAATTGTCTTTAGCTCATATTTGTCTAATAATTATTTACAGATAGATACAATAATCTACCTATGTCTACCCTATTACCCTTTTTCTTCTTTAAAAAAGATCCCTGAGTCTATATTATTGTTCTGTCCTCTACCCAAATTTAACTCTCTCCTATCTCTATCTCTCTCTATATATATATCTTTCTCTCTGTTTAACAGATAGAATCATTGTGATGGAGACCCCATCTTCTTTCTGGATGCTTTGGAGATTGCTGGTAGAAAAAAATTGTTATTTACAGTGGAAAACCTAAACCCTATTAACATCAAATAAAGATTTTATATCTTAAGGAGAAAACAGTATGCAGAGAAAATTTTAAAGTTAAGAAAAAGAAAAGACAGAGAAATAGGAGTAAAGATAAAATTACAATAATATTGGTCTCTATATAGTCTAGCTGTCTTCTCTACCAAACCAGGTGGCTTTTCTGATATGAAACAGAATCTCTCAAGTTTTCTTTACCAATGTGCTTGGGTTTAGAGAAGGAGAATGCCACTTACTTCAACTCCAAAGTCAGCTTTCTTTATAATCAAATCAGGACCACATTTTTTAAAAAGAGACATAGGTGTAAAACACTGAGAATTGAGAATTTACCCAGTAGTGCATATTGGTACCAATTGGCTTATGCTCCATTGCTTGTTCAGCATTCTTCTAATGTCTTAAAGATGGTTCTATCTCTTCTTCTGTGAAGACAAAAATTACACTCTGCCCCAGCCTTGTTAAGTAAGTTTTTCTTACCATGTATCTAATTGTCCTATCAGTAGATGAGAGATATTATTTCTCCTCTTCAACAGGGAGATACTTCCTTTTTAAATCAGATTTTTATCAATTTTATTGGTAGCCATATTTTTATTCTCCTGCGGAAACAAAAGCAAAACCCCTTCCCCACCTTAACACGTATTCGGGCTTCCATTCTGAGGTCAAAACAATCTTGAGTACATAGGTTGGTTTATCTCAGAAAATTTTTTTCTATTATCCAATGTCTCTCTGCACCTTTTGTTCCTTTCTCTTCAGCATTAAGAAAATTCAGAGTCAATAAAGCAGTATGCAATCTTTCCCTGTTTTTTTTATTTTTTATTTTTTGTTTATGTAGCATCTCTTTTAAGATGCAATGTGGTCTCTCTACAACTGCTTATTCTGTAAGATTTTGCAGTATCATTGTAACATGCTTTATATTATAATTTCCAAAATCCTGCTTCATTTTCTGGGAAACACATGTTTGAACATTGTCAGTCTTAATTTGAACAGGAATTCTCATTATGGTCATAAATTCCAAAAAGCATGTAATTACAGCATCAGATTTTTCAGAACTCAGGCCAGTAACCGATTGCATTCCTGAGTAAGTGTCAATGGTATTATGTACATATTTCATCTTTCCAATTTCTACAAAGTAATACATGTCCATCTGCCAGATGTCATTTCTATGTATACCTTTAGGATTACTTCCAGTGGGTAAAGATAGTTAGTTATAGAAGAAGTAAGTAGTAGAATTTTCGTAGCCTGATTACAAATGATGGGGAAGCTATTTATTACTATTATTATGAACAAAGAAGTCACACTTTCTACCCTTGTATATCCTTATACAAGGTCCCTTGCCCCTCCAACTACATCAGGCCATTCTTTCTTCTCCACAACTCCCCATCCCCTCCCTGGGCAGGCAGCAGATAGTATCATGGACCCATTGACCCAATAATGCTTGGATCAGTCTCCACTCCTGGAAGATCCTGCTTTCTCCCCACTCCCTCAAGAGTGAGTCAGGTGTTTCTATAGGTGTAGTGGGATCCTAAGGGTCAGTCCAGGGTGTTTCTGATCCCAAGCTGTTCAGTGGTTGTGGTTTGCAGCTTGGGCGTGCTTTGCTTTTTTCTTATTTGTTTGTTTGTTTGTTTGTTTGTTTGTTTGTTTAGAGTCTACCAATGAGTGAGTACATCCCCTGATTCTCTTTCTGAGTTTGTGATACCTCACTCAGTAGGATATTCTCCAAATCCATCCATTTGCCTGCAAATTTGAGAATATCATTTTTTCTTACTGCTGAGTAGTACTCCATTGTGTAGATGTACCACAGTTTGTTAATCCATTCTGCAGTTGAGGGACATCTAGGTTGTTTCCAGGTATTTGCTATTACAAATAACGCTGCTATGAACACAGTTGAACTAATGCCTTTGGAGTGTGACTGTGCATCTTTAGGGTATACACCCAGAAGTTGAATTGCTAGGTCCTTGGGGAGATTGACTCTCAATTTTCTGAGAAACTGCCAAACTGCTTTCCAAAGTGGCTGAACAAGCTTACACTCCCACCAACAATGGAGGAGTGATCCTCTTGCTCTACATCCTTTCCAACATAGGCTGTCCTCTGTGTCTTTTATCTTAGCCAATCTAACAGGTGTCAGATGGTATCTCAAAGTTATTTTGATTTGCATTTCTCTGATGGCTAAAGATGATGAGCACTTTTTCAGGTGCCTTTCAGCCATTCGTAAATCTTCTGCTCCCTTTTCAGATCTGAACCCCAATTTTGATAGGGTTATTCAAGCTTTTGGGCTCTAGATTCTTGAGTACTTTATATATCTTAGAGATCAATCCTCTATCACTGGTAGGGTTGGTGAAAATCTTTTCCCATTCTGTAGACTGTCGTTTTGTCCTATTGACAGTGTCCTTGGCTTCATAGAAGCTTCTTAGCTTCAGGAGATCTCACTTATTGATTGTTGGTCTTAGTGTCTGTGCTACTGGTGTTATACTTAGGAAGTGGTCGCCTGTGCCAATTCATAGGAGTGTATTTCCCACTTCCTTTTTTATCAAGTTCAAAGTGGCTGGGTTTATGTTGAGGTCTTTGATCCACTTGGATTTGAGTTTTGTGCATGGTGACAAAATCTATTTACATTTTCCTACACACTTCCATCCAGCTATGCCAACACCATTTGTTAAATATACTATCTTTTCCATTGAATATTTTGGGCCTCTTTCTCAAAGATCAGGTGTTCATAGATGTTTTGGTTAATATCTGGATCCTCAGTTCTATTCCATTGATCCACAAGTCTGTTGTTATGCCAGTACCAGGCTGTTTTTATTATTGTAGCTCTACAGTATAACTTGAAGTTAGGGATGGTGATACCTCCAGAGGTTCTTTTGTTGAGTAAAATTGTTTTGGCAATCCTGGCTTTCCTGTTATTCCAAATGAAATTGAGTATTGTTCTTTCAAGGTCCAAAAAATATTGTGTTGGGATTTTGATGAGCCCAGCATTGAATCTGTAGATTGCCTTTGGTAGAATTGCCATTTTTACTGTGTTGATCCTACCTATCCAGGAACATGGGAGAGCTTTCCATTTTCTGATATCCTCTTCAATTTCTTTCTTCAGTGATTTAAAATTTTTGTCAAATAGTTCTGTTACTTCTTTGGTTATAGTTACTCCAAGGTATTTAATACTATTTGCAGCTATTATCAATTGTAATGTTTTCCATATTTCTTTTTCAGCTCTTCTATCTTTAGTGTATAGAAGGGCTACTGATTTCTTTGAGTTAATCTTGTATCCTGCTACAATCCTGAAGGTGTTTATCAGCCATAGCAGTTTCTTGGAAGAATTTTGTGGGTCACTTATGTATACAATCATATCATCTGCAAATAGAGATAGCTTCACTTCTTCTTTTCCAATTTGTATCCCCTTAATCTCCTTTTGTTCCCTTATTGCTTTAGCTAAAACTTCAAGAATTATATTGAATAGATAAGGGGAGAGAGGACATCCTTGTCAAGTTCCTGATTTTAGTGGGATTGCTTTGAGTTTTTCTCCATTAAGTTTGTTACTGGCTGTCAGCTTCTTGTAAATCACCTTTATTATATTTAGGTATTCTCCCTGTATTCCTGATCTCTCCAGGGCTTTAATCATAAAGGAGTGTTGGCTTTTGTCAAAGGCTTTTTCCGCATCTAAGGATATGATCATGTGGTTTTGTTCCCTTAGTTTATTTATATGATGGATAACTTTTACAGTTTTTCATATGTTAAACCAACCCTGCATTTCTGGAATGAAGCCTACTTGGTCATGGTGGATGATGTATACGATTTGCCAAAATTTTGTTGAGAATTTTGGCATCAACATTGATGAGGGAAATTGGTCTGTAATTCTCCTTCTTTGTTGTGTCTTTTAGTTGCTTGGGTATTAGGGTAATTGTGGCCTCATAAAAGGAATTTGCAATATTCCTTCAGTTTCTCCTCTGTGAAATAGTTTGAGGACTAAAGGTAGTAATTATCTTTGAATTTCTGATAGAGTTTGGCACTGAAACCATCTGGACCAGGGCTTTTATTTTTGGGGAGGTTTTTAATGACAGCTTCAATTTCCTTAAGGGTTATAGGCCTGTTTAGGTAATTAATCTGATTTTCATTTAATTTTGGTAGGTGGTACCTGTCCAGAAAGCTGTCCATTTCTTCTAGGTTTTCCATTTTTGTGGAATATAGATTTTCAAAATATGATCTGATATTTCTCTGTATTTCCTTGGGGTCTGTTGTTATGTCCCCCTTTTCATTTCTGATTTTGTTGATTTGAACACTCTGTTTCTGTTGTTTGATTAGTTTGGGTAAGGGCTTATCTATCTTGTTAACTTTCTCAAAGAACCAACTCTTAGATTCATTGATTCTTTGTATTGTTCTTTTTGTTTCAATTGTATTGATTTCAGCTCTAAGTTTGATTATTTCCTACCGTCTACTCCTTCTAGGTGAGTTCGCTTCTAATTGTTCTAAGGCTTTCAGCTGAGCTGTTAGGTCTCTAGTGTGGGATTTCTCAAGGTTTTTCATATAGGCATCTAGCGCTATGAATTTTCCTCTTAAGACTGCTTTCATTGTGTTCCACAAGTTTGGATACGTTGTAGATTCATTTTCATTAAATTCTAGAAAGACTTTGATTTCTTTCTTAATTTCTTCCTTGACCCAGAGATGGTTCAGCTGAGTGATGTTTAGTTTCCATGAGTTGGTAGGCTTTCTTTGATTTGTGATGTTGTTGAACTCTAACTTTAGGCCCTGGTGGTTCAATCTCTTACAAGGGATTATTTCCATTTTGTTGTATCTGTTGATATTTGCTTTATGACCAATTATGTGGTCAATTTTGGAGAAAGTTCCATGAGGAGCTGAGAAATATGTATATTCCTTTGCTTTTGGGTGGAAGCTTCTGTAGATATCTATGAAATCCATTTGCATCATAACCTCTGTTAGATTTCTTATTTCTCTGTTGAGTCTCTGTCTGGTTGGCCTATCCAGGGTTGAACGTGGTATATTGAAATCTCCCACTATTAGGGTGTAAGCGTTGATGTGGGATTTGAGCTTTAGCAGTGTTTCTTTTACATAAGTAGGTGTCCTTATATTAGGGGCATAAATATTCAGGATTGAAATCTCCTCTTGACCAATTTTTCCTGTGATGAATAAGTAATGACCATCTTGGTCCTTTTTAATTGCTTTTAGTCTAAATTCTACTTTGTTAGATATTAGGATTGCAACCCCCGCTTGTTTCTTAGGACCATTTGACTGGAAAATCTTTTCACAACACTTTACTCTAAGCCTGTGTCTGTTTTTGTAGTTGAGGTGTGTTTCCTGTAGGCAACAGGAGGATGGGGAACTTTTTTTAATCCTTTTTCTTTTAGCATAATGTCTTTTATGAAATTCTGAGGCCTTCAGCATATTTTCTATTAATAATCAGCCAATTTCATCATTACCTTGCACCAGAGGACCAGGGAGATCCATGTGAGGTCTAATATGTGTTATATATACAGGATGAATTCTAATTCTAATAATATCCTATACTTGTCTAAACAATAAGGTTAATTCTGTATTATCAGGAAGAAATCAGCAGTTTCAATATGTAAAACAACTCCTTCTACATACTAAGAGTCAGTTTCCATGTTAAGAAGTTCTATAAAATCCATTAATGCCATAATAAAAGCTTATAGTTCTTACTTCTGAATAGAGTTATAAGGGCTTTGAGCCACTTTGCTTAAGTTTCTTGATTTGTAACCAGCTATGTCTGATTTATATACATCAATATAAAAATGTAGGAGCTCCAGAAATAGGTTTATCTTGTACCACATAAGGGAGAATCTAGTTAGTTTCCTTAATAAATTGAATTTTTTAATTGGGATATTTGTTATTAATCTCCCTGCAAAAATTACTACAGACTTTTTTAAGGTTTACTGTCTGCCCATAAATGATCAATTTCTTCATGTTAAAGATAAAACAATTTCTGCTAGGTCCTTTCTACTCAACTTACTAAGTCTTAATTTTTCTTTAAAAATCAAATCAAATTATTAGAATTAGAAATCTTTTCCACATATTTTTTCAACATTTTACTCAGTCCATGTGTCAGAAATTTCCATTTGAATATAGTATTTTCCTTTTACATTGTAATTCCTGTAGGAAAATTCATAGAGGGTAAAATAATGAGAATGCAATTGAGATCTTGGAGCCACATGATTCACATGTGCTTCTGGTAATTTCTTTTCCACTAAAGTTAATTTTCTCTCAGTTTTACCAGAAAATTCTCTCTAGGACTATTTAAGCCTTTATCACCATCTAAGGTTTTGAATAAATTAACTAGTTCATGATTTTTTATACCAATGAGAAATATCTCCTAACAGTTTTTGATTCTGCTCTATAGCTGGGTATCACAAAGAAGCTGGGCTAAGTTCATCCCTGACTCATTTGCCACCAACCTGCCAGTGGTCCAAACTCAGGGCTCTGGCTCCTGGCTAGCATGGAGAAATATACCAATGTGGTCACTGGATATTGGTAAAATATTCACTAGCAATATATCATATAAAAGATTAATATTTATTGATGGTATATAAGCACTCTTGATACAAATTGAAACTTAAGGCAATTATTGGAGAGTGGAGCTGTTCCATGCTAGATGGTTCATCCACTCCCCAAGAACTCAGGAGCCAAACAGGGAGGAAGGTCAGTGTCCCGGGTCACATTGGGGTCTGCTTATGTCCCATTTAGGGTCCTAGTACTCCAGAGACACACCTCTAAGCTTCCCTCAATAACACCTGAATTCTACTACAATTTCTTCTACCCAATAAATCCCCTTCCTATTTTTAAGTCTTTTTGTTATTTTTTAATCCGTTTTGTCTAATTAAAATTACCTGCATGAACACAAGTTGTAAATTATGTACAGGACTATGGATAACTTGCTATTGAGTACATGACTGGAGAACATGAGTCTCCTACAGCAACTGTTAACTGTCAATTGCTCTTCAGAAAGGGTGAAACATCAAGCATGTCTCTCATACCCATGATGGAGTGCTGTTTGTCCTTATTTTGTGCACAGCTTGAATATGTAGCCTCAGTTTCTGTGGGTTCATAAGTGTAGTGGTCTTGTCTTTTTAATTCTTTCATTTCCTTTCTTACTCAGATCATTTACATATCATTATTCCTATATAACCAATAAACTTACCCTAGTTAAACCTATCCCCGTTAAAAAACTTTTAATGTAAGTTCTATTTATGTCCCCTTAAGCTAGTATAGTATCACGTCCTAATGGTGGATTCTTCATAAATAATTGTTAGAATAAACTTGTCACAATATCAAAACAACCTGTGCATTATGCTTTCATATAGCAAACACAAACCTATAAGGTAGTTTTCTACCCATTAAGAAAATAAAATTAAATTCTTCCAGTCATAGAATTTTATAACATTAGATTTAACTGATATCTAATACAAACTATTAATAATATCAATTCCTATTTTTAAGTTTTAAGTTAACTTTGTGCTTAATCCAATAAAAATGTATCTTCATCTAGCTATGTACTTTCTGTATATAGTCGTTATTCTTAGATTTTGTGATACAAAATGACTTTTCATTTTGTTTCCATCACTAATATCTCATTAGAATAATATAGATAGTGAAAGAGTGCACAAACTTTTATTTGTGCCTCAGGTTCATGTGTCTGATGTGTGTGTGTGTGTGTGTGCACTTGTGCATTTGTGTATTATAAAGAAGAGCTTCAGTAAGGATTTCAGGAGATGATCACATGGTAACTTTTCTAGCTCTTGCTTCTTATGCTTGCTGTCCTGAGACTATGCTGTATCAGCCTTACTACTATGTCACTGAAACCCCAAGAGACCCTGTGATACTGTTTTAGGTCAGCTACTTACTCTTCTGTTTCATTATGTACTGACATATTTGTCTGAAAAACTTTACTTTTACAATTCTCATATTTCATGTGGATGTAATCAGTTACCTAATTTATTAAACACTATTAATTTTAAAAATATTCTAGAGTTAAATTATTCTTAAAACAATATAGGCATGAGAATGTTTGCAAGATGTTCCAAAAAATATCTAATTTAAGATAAAAATTCCTTCAAAAAGCAAATATCAGCAGATACAAAAAAGTGGAAATAATCCCTTGTAACATATCAGACCATCAGGGCCTAAAGTTGGAGTTCAACAACATCAAATCCCAAAAAAAGCCTACCAACTCATGGAAACTTAACATCAATCAGCTGAACCATCTCTGAGTCAAGGAAGAAATTAAGAAAGAAATCAAAGTCTTCCTAGAATTCAATGAAAATGAATCTACAACGTATCCAAACTTGTGGGACACAATGAAAGCAGTCTTAAGAGGAAAATTCATAGCGCTAGATGCCTATATGAAAAATCTTGAGAAATCCCACACTAGAGACCTAACAGCTCAGCTGAAAGCCTTAGAACAATTAGAAGCGAACTCACCTAGAAGGAGTAGA